>JACEFZ010001628.1:217500-467500 GCA_014155875.1 Cepaea nemoralis | reverse complement strand
TGCTGACAAACCTTTTCGAGCTTTCGTTATGACATAATAGACATGATCTCTGAAGGACAGGCTACAATCAAGCCTCAAGCCAAGATATGTCATTGACTGGGTTCTACTCAAAATGCTCCCATCCATTCTCACTGCCGGCAGGTCTGTGTCCACAATATGGTTGTTTAGGGAGAACCATGTAACCGATGCCTTTGCAGGGTTGACAAGGGCAATGGCATCAGCACACCATGAGGAAATTCAATCTAGTTCACCCTGCATTTCATTGGCAACCGCCTGTCAATCTCGACCCTGTCGATACACAAGAATGTCGTCAGCAAATGACAGTCTCACTCCAATTTCAGAGGTATTTGTAATTTATGTCCCCCAAGTCAAGGACTAGAAGTCAACATGTCAGTCCAATTGTCCAGTGTAGGGGTTGAACCCTTTACCTCAGCATCAATACACCGGATGTTTAAGAACACGCATTCTTATCCATTCAGCCATGCTGACCTACATGTGATAGTATTCAATTAACAATAACTATTAAACAAGGCGGGATGCTGAGTTTAAAAGTCACTTAAAAGTCAACAGGGTCGACTTCATTGCACCGGGTTTTTATCCCATATGGCCCAGAACTCTTTCCACTGCGCACAAACTCCGTATTTATATTGACTGGGCTTGTAGTCAGCAGTAGTTAGTACCTTAGCAGCAGTAGTAGTAGTAGTAGTAGTAGTAGTAGTAGTAGTAGTAGTAGCAGTAGTAGTAGTAGTAGTAGTAGTAAGTAGTAGTAGTAGTAAGTAGTAGTAGTAGTAGTAAGTAGTAGTAGTAGTAGTAGTAGTAGTAGTAGTAGTAGTAGTAGAAGTAGTAGTAGTAAGTAGTAGTAGTAGTAGTAAGTAGTAGTAGTAGTAGTAGTAGTAGTAGTAGTAGTTAAGTAGTAGTAGTAGTAGTAGTAGTAGTAGTAGTAGTAGTAGTAGTAGTAGTAGTAAGTAGTAGTAAGTAGTAGTAGTAAGTAGTAGTAGTAGTAGTAGTAGTAGTAGTAGTAGTAGCAGTAGTAGTAGTACTATTAGTAGTAGTAGTAGTAGTAGTAGTAGTAGTAGTAGTAGTAGTAGTAGCAGCAGCAAACTACACTAACTAGAGAAGCTGAGTAGTTAGTGTAGCACTGTAGGAGGTAGCGGCGAGCAGTTGGTTGCACTGCAGGGAGCGACTAATTTAGTTAAGTTACTAAGTCTACCAGAAACCCTTCGTGTAGTATGTAAAAGTTATAGTACAGCAGTGAGTAAGCAGACAAAGACTTAACACCGGAACATTTAAATATTTACTAACATACTGACCAGAACTTTAGTAAACCTTCTTTCCAGTTCATTTCCGTCTGGCATTGGTAACCGAGGCACCGGAACCGATGGTTTCCTCTGTAATTCCAGCCCTGTTCCCCGACTGTCATAACGGTTTTGCCCAGGGTCGAGGTGGCGGCTGTCCAAATTCCCCATCATGTACATTTATACTGGTAATCAGAAGCCAATTTGTCAATTTACGAAATCAAAGAACGAGTAGTTTTACATTACCGAGGCAAGAAATACACTTTCCGGCGTCTGGCCATCCTTAAAATCTGAAACAATCACAAATGAGAAAACGGAAATGGGAATGACAAACTGGCTTGCCAGGAGCTAGCAATGTTTTCATTCCTACACAGTTTTTCTTTTACATTGGCGTCCTGCTTCATTGAACACTACTCAAGAATGAGTCAAAGTTTCAAAGTAAATGGTCAGTGGGCACTGATGGGCGTCCATAGATGGTGAAAGAATGTAACAGAACGGAATTAGATATTAGACAACAAATTACGCGACAAAAGAAAGAAAACTATGGAAATACTGTCTCTTATTTTGAAGATGCATTAGGGCTGGGAGAGGGGTGGAGGAGTAGAGGTATACAGAGTTATACCCTAGCATATAAGTATGGCATCTCCTACCCTTGGCTAGTCAACGCGACGGCCTTAAGCAAAGTGGTGTATCCATTTAGCTGCCCAACCAGGCTAGCATAAAACTGTGAACAGATGGCCGGCGGATTAAGCTAGAAAACAGCCGACAGCTTGTTATTGATTATGATCTCTAGTTCGCGGAGGTAGGCAGAGGATGCCTTTACAGAAATAATGGCTACGATTATAAATTATCAACCGGTTTGGTCGCTGCTGCTTATGAGAAGAGAGGCGATGGAAACCATCGCGACGACTGGAAAAATTAGTGGGAAAAGAGACAGAAGCAGAGAGAGAGAGAGAGAGAGAGCGAGAGAGAGAGAGAGAGAGAGAGAGAGAGAGAGAGAGAGAGAGAGAGAGAGAGAGAGAGTAGGAAGGGAGGGAGAGAGAAAGATGATACTGGATGGACTGAGACAGTGGCGTATAGTAGTATAATTAGTAGAGTTGATAACACCAAGGACCGTGATCTGTGGAAAGACATGAGAGGATGATGATACTCACTGGAATCCATACTGATGCATCAGACTTGTTGCACTGAACTGATATCTTTGTAGTGTAGTCCGAAGACTCCTCACTGTCAAGAAGAAAGGTGGGGCATACTGCCTTCTTTACAGATACCTAGACAACTATAGCAGTCAAAGAAATTATGGAGAACACTCATCATCATCATGCGTCTTGCTATGTGGCGTGGAGTTCGTGTCTCTTCACAGATGTCGGTGCTTGATTTTTAAAAAAAAAAGAATGTCCCGAAGCAGTTTTCTGCTATGGGTCTGTGGCGTCATCACGTTTGTAGGTCTGAATAGGAGTAATAGGTGATGAGTCTTTCCCTCACTCTAGCAGGTGATGAGTCCAGGCGTAGACTCCCGTCCAACCGTGCTCATGGCATTACCAACGCAGTTCGCTATCAACTTCGCTAACGCGCCCTCGGTGCTTGATGTTCTGGATTAACTCAGCAGATGGTGTCACACCATTCCACCGTCTCAGTCCACCCAGCATCATTCCTGGATTAACTCTGCTGGTGGTGTCACTCCATCTCACCGTCTCAGTCCATCCGTCATCATTTATGGATTAACTCTGCAGATGGTATCACTCCATCTCACCGTCTCAGTCCATCCGTCATCATTTATGGATTAACTCTGCAGATGGTATCACTCCATCTCACCGTCTCAGTCCATCCAGCATCATTCCTAGATTAACTATGTTGATGGTGTCACTCCATCGCACCGCCTCAGTCCATCCGTCATCATTTCTGGATTAACTCTGCTGATGATTCGCCTGCACTCCACCGTCTCAATCCCATTCGTCCTTTGAGACGCTTCGTTCAACGTACTTATCAACATTGCTAAGTGTGTCTGCCTAGAAACGATTTCACCCTTCTAGGGCTTCTTTTCCCGGCAGTTTGCCTCAGTCATCACTTCCGCCTCTGTTGCTAGCTATGTCCCAGTAAACGTCGTTGCTGACATGTTGCCTTCATCGTACTCCGCTCACAGCTTTCGCAGCCATCCTTCAAGCTCCCCGTGGGAGCAGCTCTTCCTCTGGTCTAATTCTATCAGGCTTGGGTCTCTTCTGCTCTCGCTACAGCTGCGTGGCGGGATCCTTGCACGCCATCCTATCCCACTACAAGCAGTTATTGCCGTCGCTTGGCTGCTGACGTTCGTTTTCGGGCGACATTTCCAGTCCCGGCGATGGCTACATTGTGTCGCTTCTACCCCTCTGTAGTGTCCTGGTTTGGTGTTGGTGGTCCCTGTTGGCGGGTGGCTCCCCGGTAGGAAAGAAGCGTAAAGATTGTTTCGGCCTCATTGGGAGGTTTGCTTCTTTGAGAGACGTTGACTTACATTGCAGGCAGAGTTGTGAACCATTTACTGCGTATCCTTGTCCCAATCATTATTATGCTTGCTCCACAGCCAGCACGAGGCCTTCTCCTCTGATTCTCCGTCTTTACAATATTTCTTTGCGCTACTTGGAATTTTATCAAGCATTAGCTGGGGGTTGTTGACCCAGTCTGCTGTCGCTGCAGCGGCGCAAGTCTTTCCAGGGCATCAGTATGTCTTTCTAGCTCTTCAATTTGTCTCTCCAGATTGTCTAATGAACTAGCTATATTTCATTGGTAAAATCTTTAGAGGGGAAGGGGAAGAGAAACAGGACACTGTCGTGCACCGGATTTTAAGGTGAATGGTTCTGAGTGTCCTCCGTTTATTCTTGAAGTGCATTCACTGTTGTTATATAAGCTTCTACATAAGTTCGTTAGATGTATACTCACTCCATATCTTTTACGGATTTCTCACAGCGTGTGTCTATCTACTAAATCAAATGCATTGTTTGGTCGATAAAGGCTATGTGGTGTATTTCATTAAACTCGATTGATTTTTCTGTCAGTTGTCTGAGAGCAAAGATAGCATCCGTCCATCCTTTACTTTTCCTATATCCAAGTTGTGTTTCGCTTAGCTAGGGTTCTATTGCAGGTCGCAGTCTTTTCTCGAGAATTTTGCAAAATATGTTTTCAGTTAGACTCACCAGGAAAACGAGTCTGTATCGTGTGCAGTCTATTTTATTGCCTTTGTTTTTACAAACTGGGATGATAATGCGTTTCCCTAGTTTCGTAGTGTCTATTGTTCTACCCAAACGTGGTTAAACAGTTTATGTAGCCATGTTGTTCCTACTTCTCTTGCTGATTTAATTAGTTTATTTGGTATTTCGTCTTGTCGCTTTGATTTATTCAATGAGGCTAATCTGATGGCTTCTCTAATTTCTTCTTTCATTATGTATGGTTCTAGTTCTCGATGGTATCCGTGTAGGTTTTTTTCATTCTTGTAGTGTCGGATGGTGTGTTAAGAAGTTGTTCGAAGTAGTTCCTCCATTTTTTAGAATTTGTGTTTGTTCGTTTATTCTTTCTCCTTTTTCGCTATTAATTATTTCAATTGAATCAAAGGATTCTGTTCTGGTTCTCATTGCACTAATTATTTTGTAGAAGTTTCTAGCTGCCTCCTTATAGTTTTTATTTAGGGTGTCTCCAAACTCCTCTCAATATTTTTGTTTTTCTTTAATTATTATTCTATTTGCATGTCTTCTTGCTATTTGATACAATCACGATCCTGTTTGCTTTTCACACACTTTTTATATATTTGCTTTATTTTTGTCTTTTACAGCTTCCTTAACCTTTCCATTTCACCATCTTTATCCGTGTTCTTCGTTTTTTTTCTTTTTTTTTCGTGATTCCAAATGTTATTTTTGCAGTGTCTGAAATACTTGATTTGAACATCTCCCTCCTTTTCCTCTATTCGTCTGTCTTTAGGTTGTTTTAAAAAGATCTGCATTTAGATTGCATGTCGAGATGATAAGGATGCTTGAAGATCTATTAATTGATGGAAAAGACCTTAGACTCGTTAAAAACATATTGGAAACAACTTTTAAAAAGTCGCTTAAAAGTCGAGGGGAGTCTCTGTGGCCAAGTGGTCAAGCCGTTTGACTCGTGCTCCGAAGGTCGTGGGTTCGATTCCGGGCCGCGTCCTTCGGTTTACGAGTTAAATTTTTCGGAGACTCCTGTGGGTCGTCGCTAAAAGCTACGGAGTTCGTGCTTTTTGCGACGCTTTCCGTGCTGCGGAAAGAGACCGAGCCATATGGGATAAAAACCCGGTGCAATGAAATCGACCCTGTCGACTTTTAAGCGGCTTTTATTGGAAACAACAAGCTGCCATCAGAATTGATAATGAAGTAGGTCAATATCAGTCTATTAAAAGAGGTGTGAGACAGGGATGTGTAATGTCTCAAGATCTTTTTTCCCTGTATAGTGAAAATATTATCAGTAATATAGAAGATATGGAAGGAATCAACATTGGGGGACGATACATCAATAACATTAGATATGCAGATGATACAGATATCAATTGAAATAATAAAAAGAGTGTTGAAGTGCCACATAGAACCTGTACTTTTATATGGATGTGAAGCATGGACAATGCGCAGACAAGCTGAAAAACATCTGATGGCTGTGGAAATGTGGTTTCTGAAGAAAATGCAAAGAATACCATGGACAGACAGAAAAACCAATGAACAAGTCCTACAAGAAACAAATGAAGATCGTAAACTGATTAGAGACATTAGACGTAGACAGTCAAAATTATTTGGGCATGTTATGAGAAGAAATGAATTGGAGAACTTGGTGACAACTGGCAAGATCGAAGGGACGAGACCAAAGGGAAGACCAAGAATTAAATACCTGGATGGCTTGGCCACGTGACATGGTTGAGACAGAAACACGGAGCTGATCCACGACTCTGGTGATCGAGTGAGATGGCAAAACATGACAGCCCACGCTTATCGGCATGGCACATGATGGATGGATTTAGTTTTTACTCATAATTTCCCCTCACTGCTTCATCTTTGAGATTTTTTAAGTTTACTCATTTGCATGATATTTTTTATACGGACGACACCGTCTTGATAGCAACAAGTCAGAACGAACTACAGGAAATGATAGATTCAGTGGTTGTAATAAGTGAAAGAACGGGCCTTAGTTTGAATAATAGAAAGACATAAGTTATGGTGATATCAAAGAAACATATTGTGCCTAAATGTGCAATCACAATACAGGGCGTTATTTTGGGACAAGTGCAGAAATTCAGATATCTAGGCACTTGGATAACATCAGATGGAAGATGTATCACTGAGAATAGGACAAGCAAAAACTGCATTCTATCAAATGAAGAACGTTTTCTGCAATAAGTCACTGTCCTTGAAAATCAAGAAAAGAGTTCTTGCATGTTACATAGAACCAGTTTTAACACACGGCTGCGAGTCCTGGACAATTAGTACACAGGCGAAAAAAATCCCTGGAAGCCTTGGAGATGTGGTTTTATAGAAGAATGCTGAAAATTAGTTGGACAGCCAACAGGAGCAATCAGGATGTTTTAAGGGAAGCTGAGTCGCAAAGACAACTTATCACAAACATCAGAAAGAGGCAGTCCTCGTTTTTTGGCCACGTTATGAGAAGACAAAAACTGTAACATGCTGTGACAACCAGAAAGATTTGCGGAAAGAGAGATAGAGAAAGACAGCTTGAACAGATTCTTGACAGTCTTGTATCATGGCACGGAAGGGAGTCAGCACATGAATTGATCCATGACCCCCGGGAAGGTTAACCCGGTCAACAAATGCCCACAGAAGTCGGATGTGTCGGCCTAACGGCGCAAGAACGCAGCTCTGCTGTAAACAGGCATAACGCAGTCACATCCGGAAAAAAAAAAAATAATCCGGATGAACGCAGAAGAAGAAGAAGAAGATCCATGACGTCGGAGATCGTAATTTGTGGAGATGCATGGTCGCCTACGCCAGCCGACAAGGCACTGGATGATGATGATGATGGTATGTTTCTGCATAATCTTTACTTTCTTCTCCTGTTGGACAACATTTCAGATATAGACAATGAATGACTAGCAAAAGAAAAAAGAAAAAGAAAAAGAAATGAGAGTCTTTGCTAGAACGTGCCTATGATATGTTGCCTGTGTCTCAGATGTGATGCATTTATTCGGTGTTATTGTGTACTGCTGGGACGGGGACAGTGATGAATAAACAATGTCAAAGTCACATTCCAATTCCAATTCCAATTTTCTTTAAAAAATGTCAAATTCGGTCTCGTCTAACCTGCTTCCTCAGCGGTGGTTATTGTTGAGATCCGTGGTTGTGTGGACTGTTAGTCCTAATTCATACTGGTTTTATTTGTTCCGCTCTGTTCGTCAGATAGTTATTTTCTTTCTGTCTTATGCTGGTCCTGATAAAGACCGGTCCTTGGTCGGGCGTTTTTTTTTCTCTATTAGCACTACTGCGTGCTTGTTGTTTCTTGTGTTGTCCTCGCTGGGGCTGGTCCCTGTCATATTCAGTCCTTGTAAGGACTCGATGTATGCAAAGGCAGAAAGTGCAAGTGCAGTCTCATGTTGCCCCCCCCCCCTTCCCCTTGGTCAGCTGCCCGTATTCCTCTAGGTTCGCTTTCTTGTTTTCGTCATCGGTGTATGGGTTGGTGCCACAACAAGACGACCCGATCTCCTTATCAGTCCCGTTCAGGAGCCCTTCCGGAAGCGCCAACCCACAATCCTGCCACTCCGCCCGCCACACTCATCTGTCCCTCTCAGGATAGCCAGGGCATCCATTAATATATATATATATATATATATATATATATATATATATATATATATATATATATATATATATATATAATTATTAGTCACATTAAATCCTTCGATTACACGTAGAGGTCAAGGAGTTTAACTTAGCAGGGGAGACAACAGATAAATAATATAGAAAGATTAGAATTGTAGAAAACATTACTTAGTGAGATCAAGTAAACAAGAGTAAAGAATCTAATTTCACACCATGAGGATTTTTATGTACATAGTGCCAGTGCCATATTATTTAGACCAATCGGCACTCAATGTGCGATGTGGTCCAAAACTATGCCGGCAGCCTTTGCTTATAAGGACATTTCTTGGTGTCTATGCTATGCTAATGCGACAATGGAGCTAAAGACAGTTTTAAAATCTTGTCTTTAGGGGAGGATTGGAAGACATGGCCAACGTACCAGCAACAAGCGAGCTTGGCAATAGTGCCAAGCAGTCATGCAGCAGGAGGTAATAGAAAGATTGTTCTGAAAATTTACTAGAGGGACACAACTCTAGTAATATTTTGTCCAACAAATATTTTAAGAGTTGCGTACCGTTGATTCTGTGAATGGTCTTGTATATAAATATAGTCAATTGGACTGTACCCCTATTTGTTTAACCTGTACACCGATAATACAATGAGAAATGTAAGAGATGGTGTAAATAGGGAGCTATATGATGCCCTAAATATCGGTGGTCTTGACATACCAGAGATTCAGTATGCTGATGATACATTATTGCTATCCACAACACAGACTGGTGTAGAAAACCTAATAGCCTCAACCCAATTGAATAGTGAAAATCACAACTTGTATCTCAACATTGCAAAAACAAAGATAATGCTTACAGATAAAGCCACAATGGAGAAAGAAATATATGTTAATGAGGAAAAATTGGAGGTGATGGAAAATTTTGAATATCTTGGGTCATTGATTACCAATAACGGTGGCACAATGAAAGAATTTAAACGACGACTATCAATTGCTTTTCAAAGACTAAAACACCTGAATAAATTATGGAATGGGACAGACAGGACTACAAAAATTAGATTTTTAGAGCAAGCCTTTTTCCCATTGCAACATACACCTGTGAGACCTGGACACTTACTAAACAAGCTGAGCAGAGGATAAATGCCTTTGAATATAAATGTTATAGACGAGTTCTAAGAATATCTTGGGTAAAGAAAGAACAAATGCATCAATACTTCAAGAGCTGAATATTGAAGAAGGTTGGCTATTAAAGATGATAAAACAAAAAAAATTGCAATATTTTGGTCACTTGAAACGTCACGAAAGTTTTGAGAGAGCAAACAAGGAGGGGTATATGCCCGGGAAGAGAGGAAGAGGAAGGCCAAAGAGAAGATGGGTGCGAGATGTGGTAGATGATCTCCAGATGGGTGTATTGGACGCGGGACATCTTGCTTATGATCGACAGGTTTTTCCGGAAGGTTGTTATGGGAGCGAGGTTCTGCAAAGGACACGCTACTGAATGAAAATGAATGAATGAATGAATGAATAGTTAGTTAGTTAGTTAGTCGACAGATCATCCTCGTTGCACATCGAACCATTCAGTCCATAAGTGCTCGGATCCCCTCCTCAGCAAATCCCGCAGCGTGTAGCGGCTAACGACGCCAGTTCTGTGTTGGTTTATCAATCCTCTTTGGCTTCCTGCGTAGTGTTCTTGTTTGGCCACCCCTCTTTTAATTTGCTGTTCTCGCAGTCTGCCATTGTTGTAGATTCACAGTCATCACTTGGTTCTCGCAAAAGTCTCACTTCTCGTAGAGCATTCAGAATGTCAGCCTGGTCCATGGCGCGTCCGCCCTCCACAGTAGCCTCACCTGCGAGCTTGTCAGCCCGCTCATTTCCTTGTACTCCCGCATGCCCTGGCACGAAGATGAAACTACTCTTTGCCAGCCGAGACCGCTTCAGAGGCAGCAACCATTCTCTTCGGATCGACCCCTCCTCTATCCTCTTGATTATGTTCATTGAGTCGCTAAGGAAACAAGCCCTAGTGAATGTCTGTGTCTCGAGCCATGTTATTGCTTTACTTACTGCCATGACTTCCATGGTCAGGCTACTTGTGGTTTCAGTGAAAGCACCAGAGTCCTCCTTCACAATTCTCCCTCCGGCCCGAGCTGTAAAGGCCCATGAGCTTCTCACATGTCGGACGACCGACCCATCTGTGTAGATGACCGCGTCACCGTCTAGCGAATTCTCGAAAATCAACGCTTGTACTTCAGCCTCCACAGCAGCCGGATTTTCTTGTCTGCATTTTCTATCTAGTTGGATGCAAACTGAAAAGGATGTGCAGAAGTCTGTTGGCACTTGCACCCACTCCTCGCCAGGTTCTAAGTCCTCAAGTGAACACACCTGTTGAAGAATGTCTTCGGCTTGACCCATCCACGACCGTCCTCTTTTTAACCTGCTGCCCTTCACCTTCCTAATTTCACTATGCAGTGGATGTTGTGTGTTTGCGTTAATTCTGAGGTAGGCGCGTGCCCTGCAAACTTGTATTCTCTCTTCAATGGTTGGAAAATCAAGAAGGTAGCGCATCGCCCTGCATGCTGTATCTCTTGTACATCCAAGAATAATGCGCATAGCTTCATTCTGTATCCTTTCCATCCTTTCTATCTGCTTATGGCTGAGAGTCAGGATTGCCATTGCATACTCCAAAACAGACATGACCAGCCCCTCGTACAGAAGACATAGATGGCGCTGCTCACAGTTTGCTGCCGCCATCACCCGCATCGCTGCCAAACCCCGCTTGGCCTTTGTTATCACCTGGTCTATGTGCACATTATAAGCAAGGCTTCGATCAAACCGTATCCCCAGGTAATTCATTGCCTGCGTTCTTTCCACCGTCTCTGAACACAGCATTACAGTTGGTGTTGGATTGTTGACAATATGATTATTCGAACGAGAACCAAGTCACTGTTGCCTTTGTTGGGTTGACCATTGCCCCAGCTTCATCACACCAAGTACTTATGCGATTGAGTTCGGTTTGTAGTTCCACAGCAACCTCCTCTCTATCCTTACCCTGACGATACACTAACACATCATCGGCATATGACAATGTCCTGCCAGGTCCAGTGATCTGCTCACTGGTGATTCTCACTGTGTAGGCGTTGAACAGTACCGGAGATAATGGTGATCCCTGTGGTAGGCCAGGATATATTGTTGTTGGTTCCGAAGTCCAACTGCCACATCTAAAAACTACTTTCCGTTGGAATAGGGCTGCAGCGATCCAACTAAGGAGGAATGGACTTACGTTTAGTTCAAGAAGCTGAAGCATTAAAAAATCCAGTGGTACTCTGTTGTATGCGTCCTCAAGATCAATCGCTGCAGCAACGGTTTCAGTGCCTGAGTGGAAACCTTCATAGACATCATGGGCAAAGACTGCTGCATTGGTCCAGGTTTCTCTTTTTGGACGGTACCCACCCAGGGTAGGTGGGAAAACACCTTGCCTCTCTAGTTGGCTTGATATTTTCCTGGCAATTACCTTCTCCAGCAGCTTGCCTATTGTATTCTGCATGGTTATAATTCGATATCCCTGAATTTTTTTGTGGTCTTTGTCAGGCTTCGGCAAGGGAATCAGATAGCTGTGTAACCATTCCTCCTTGATGCTAGCACTCCCTATACTGTTGTTGTACATGTCTGCTAGTTTCTCTAGCTCATTGTCGGTACACCTATCTATGTCGTCGTATCTTATGCCATCAGGACCTGGAGCACTGTTTTTTGATCGTCGAAGCACAGCCTTGATTTCTTTCACTGTCACTGTGTCTTCATCCGAAGTGTTCTGGGCCTTTCATCTGTCTGAGGTGACCTCCTTGGCCAGATTTCGGCCTCCCATGTCTGTCTGGTTGCTCTGCTCAAGGTAGCGTTCAAAAAGGGCTTTGCCCTTGTCCTCGTCAGTCCTCTGCCAGATGAGGTCAGCACCTTGGAAGTCAGAAATGCTCTTATTCTTGACTACACCCCTCATGCTTTTATGTAGTCGCCAGAACAATTTCAGTGACTTGTCTGTGCTTACTCTTTGACACACCTCTGCCCATTTTTCGCTTTTAACCACCTTGACCAGTTTTTTGAAATAGCTTACTTTTGTGTGCATCTCTCTTTCTAAGTGCAAGCTGGGACTAGGATGATCAGCTCTGTTCTTCTTGGCAATTTGCCATCTCCTTACAGCACTACGCTTATCCACCCAAGCCTTCTCCACCTCGAAACTCCACCACGGTGGCTGCTCCCAGCTTTTTTTCCTGCCCTGAAACGTTCTGCGCTTGTCACGTCTTATTTTACTCACCACATCTTGCCCTGTACTGTCATACTGGAACGTCTTTACCTTTAGCTTGTGCTGCCTGGTTCTGCCTTTCTCCACCAATATGCTGCAAGGGTGGTGGTCGCTGCCATGGTGTCCTAGGACACCCCATCTACACACTGTAGTGAGTGAAGGTGAAACTAGCGCCAGATCAATAGCACTGTCCTCATCGCCTGGACGGCTTGCTGTCCTGGTGACACAGCCACTGTTGATACAAACCAGGTCGATGGTTTCCAGTGCAGTCTCGAGCTCCTCCCCTTGTGTATTGGAGGAAGTGTTTCCCCATAATCTGCCTTTAGCGTTGAAGTCACCACAGAAAATATGAATGAATGAATGAATGAATGAATGAATGAATGAATGAGCTTGACTGAAATGTGGACCTGTCGTCCTTGACTTTGGGACATAAATTACAAGTACCTCTGACGTCGGGGTGGGTTCGCCTGATGGCGAGGGACACTGGTAAAAGGGAAAAGCTAATCCACACGCAAAATTCAGTCTAGCACTACTATAAGTAGCGTGTATAGACTAAAATAATACAGACTAATCTGGCTTACTACACACTGAGCGCCGACTGTTCTATAAAAATAGGGGTCTGTCACCATATGCCCAATTTACATACACGTGTGAACAGGGTCACTTTACAACTTTACTTAGACTCAGGGAATGTTAAAAGTTAATATAGGCTGCCTAATGAACCCAGCCTACAATGGGTTCTAGGAAATGTCCTGGGCAGTAAAGTCGGCCGGCGTGATTTTGACCACAGCAGCCATCGAGTGCAGTTCGGTCATTACAAATATGGGGCTAGCATCACATTCACAATACGCTTCAAGGTGTAGAACGGGGCCTTTATTTGACTTGTACACGAATGGGTTACCGAAGAATAGGAAAACTGTGTCCTACTATGCATGCTATTAGAGGCAACTAAGGAGGGTTGGCGTGAGACTGGCGACCATATCCCGTAGAAAACTGTTGTCGCAAAAATCCAGCCAACCTGTCTAAAGAAAAGGACAGGAAAATAACCCAGTCCACAAAGATGAAGAGGGGTTCTTCTCCTAGAAATAGCGTGATACGATGCGGGTAAAGCGTATGGAGTCGGGGACTCCTTCGTCCCTTTCACACTGAAAAATCTTCAGAATTGGCACCTGGAATATTGGAACTATATTAGAATTGATGTATGATGATGATAATGTATGAATTCAGAAAGTGGCAAATTAAAAATTATAAGATTGGCATTTTGGAATCATGCGAAATAAAGTGGAATGGAACAGACAAAAAACTTCTAAACACTGGTGAAACTGTGCTGCTTTTAGACCATAGAAACGAGGTGGGTAATGCCCGTCATAGTGAAGGAATTTATGTTAATGTCATCTAAAGAGGCAAATACTTATCATGCCAGCACTTGAGAGAACGTCCTCATCTGTCACTGTGTCTTCACATTAAAGACATGTTAAAACAACTGCTGCACACGTTCACCTTGACTGCGAGTTTCATTACTCTTCTTATCCCACAAGGGGGGATCTATGTCCAAAAAAAAGCTACACTGGTGTTGGTAATCTGGGTGTTCATTTCGCGCATGATATGGACCACTTAGGAGAAGGTGCTGACGAAGTGAGCCGATATATTTAAGTATCTATAATTCAATAATACGGTTGCCTGCAGGCCCAGTGATCAATGGTTTGAATTCGCATTGAGAAGGATTGATGTTTGTTTTTTTTTCTCGCTTTGAACTCAGTCCTAGTCCGGGCACCTGTTACTACTTCTAGCAGTTGCCACTACTAAGGAGAGCACTGGACTGATCTTAGCATATAAATTAGCTTTCACTATTACCAGTGTCCCTCGCCATCAGGCGAACCCACTCCGACTTCAGATGTACTTGTATTTTATGTCCCAAGTCAAGGACCAGAAGTTAACATTTTAGTCCTGCTGACCGGTGTTGAACCCGCTAATTCGGCATTATCCCATCGGATGTTCAAGACCGAGCGCTCTTATCCATTCAGCCAGGGGCATTGTATATTACTTCAGTCTGTTTCAAATTCAAGATTGGTGACTCAGCCATGTGCACATGTGGTTTGGCGTCGCAGACAGCAGAGCACATACTCTAGGACTGCCCAAACTACAACATATCCAGGCGAACCTTCTGGCCTAGAGAGACAACAGTGGAAGATAAACTATATGGACCGCTGAGTGAACTAAAAAAGACTGTTAGATTCATACAAGAGACAACATTGCAGTTATAGACATATTTCAAGCGGACGAAAGCAGAAGATGAACTTCGGTCTGTTTATCGTGTATCCATGCTTGCCATACTATTGTACAGAAGTCTTTCGTTGATCGCTGACACTATGAAAGTACCCACTTAAAAATGGTCCAATATAGATACCATAGAAGCTAACCTGCTCTTTCATTGCCTCAGATGCCTGCATGCCCACTACAAGAAGCGTGTAAACCACCTGCCTCTCGCTCTGAAGGTGGTGGGTTTGTTTTCGTGCTGCAGCGTTCACACACCGGATGTATTTTTTCGGCGACCTTGGGGGGTGATCGTTGTAGTTGTAGCTTCTGCGTCCATGTTTTGTGCGATGCTCAAGCGGGCAGGTTGCCTGCCATTCTGTGGGGTGAGACCCATCCAGATGGTGTGACATTCGGCGCAATGAAATGGACTTTAACCGTGAACTTTATATCCATACTACATGGCGGGCGACACACACAAAACAGAACCCATAAACAGTTAAATCCTACAAAGTTCAAGCAAATGTCTTGAAATTTGGTGAACGTAATCTTCAGTCTGTGTACAATCATTTTCAAAAGTTTCAGTTACTTCGGTCGCTTTGCATAAAAGTTATCTTCTTTCAAAATATGCTTCTAATGGACTCAGTAGCGTTGGATGCACACTTGTATAATTTTTCGACCACATTTCTCTGTGGGGATTTCCCTGATCTTTACTGTTCTGGTACACATTATCCTTGAGATACCCCCATAGATACAAATCTTGGGGGTTCAAGTCAGGTGAATGCGGTGCCCGCATTCAAAGATTTGAGATTTGTTGGTTTTGTTTTGTTTCAATAGTTTCTATACGTTTATCATATAACCCTTTCTCACTTATCCCCGCTGGGTACTGCTCACTACCCAAGAGATGGCGGGAAATTGTGATATAAATTATCAATGGTTGTTGTAAACACGCCATGACCTACGCTGGGATTCTAACCCGGTGACTAGAGGTTAGCATGGCCGAATGGAGAAGAGCGTCCGTTCTTAAACATCCGGTGTTGACTTCTCGTTCTTGACGTGGGGACGTAAATTATAAGTACCTCTGAAGTCGGGATGGGTTCGCCTGAAAGCGAGGGACACTGGTAATAAGGTAACTAACCCACACGCAAAAATCCTCAAGTGTACTAGGGAAAACAATAAATAACCTGGTGGCTTCTCAGACTGAGGAAGACAAAATAACTTCACATTCACGATTCTGGCTACGATAGATGCTCCGCTCCTGCCTCTCCCAGCGTGACGGTATATCTTTTCAGTCCGTCCTTTGTTGGTATCGTGCCACTGAACGCTTACAACGAGTAATGGTTAATACATATGTGGTACAAGATCGTTATCGGATTTCAAGTTAAAAGCGTTAAAATGTGGGTCATGAAAAACAGCTGATGAAGAACTGTAAAACAGTACCGGAAATACGTAAACCTCGCAGGACACTCAAACACCTGTGGGCACATTATTTCCACATATTTGAACGGTAACATAATTTTTTTCAGGCTACGTTGGAAACGATGCACGTAATACATCGAAATCTTACTTATGGAATTATTATCGTAATGTTTAACTGTGAATCATCATCATCATCATCATCTCATCATCATCATCATCATCATCATCATCATCATCATCATCATCATCATCATCATCATCATCATCATCATCATAACCATCATCATCATCATCATCATCATCATCATCACCATCATCGTCATCATCACCGTCATCTCTGTCTCTCTCTCTCTCTCTCCCTCCCTCTCTCTCTCTCTCTCTCTCTCTCTCTCTCTCTGTTTATCTTTTCGTACTACACCCTAACACCCCCACCCTACCCACCCCTAAATATGTCCACGTTGATTTTAATAAGTGGAGAGAGTGCTCCGTGAAACTTACTCGCAAATCGAGGTTGACAGCAAGGAACATCCGCCATTGAAGCGCTGCTAATTTATGTCAAGACAATTTATTTGCGTGGGAAGGTCGTTTGTAGCAGGTGGGCTTCCTATCAACCATCTTAAACAGCACAGACTGGTGCAACAATCCCGACCGTTGCATAAATTATGTATCCGTGTGTGTTGCTATACTTAGGTAAACAATTACAGGAAACCCCATAACTGAACCAGCCTTGGATTTAAATATATTCAACCTCATTGTTTTCCCAGTGGCTGCCTGGTTTCGAGGAGGGGATATAGAGAAATCATTATAACCGCTGTGAAAAGATGAAGAAATTATAATTTTACCCATTGTGATAAGATTAAAAGATTATAATCTTACCCATTGTGATAAGATTAAAAGGTTATTATGTTCCCCATTATGATCAGATAAAGAGAGATCATTATAACCGCTGCGATATGATGAAGAGATTATAATTTTACCCATTGTAATAAGATGAAACGGTTATTATTTTACCCACTGTGGTAAGATGAAAAGATGATAATTTTATCCATTGTGATAAGATAAAGAGATGATCAATATAACCGATGTAATAAGATAAAGCAAGAATCGGCCGTTATATCTGCTGATCCTCTGGTCGATAAAGAGGTGAAGAAAAGACGTTGGCGCTGGATAGGCCACACCTTGAAAACAACAACAATAACAGCAGCAGCAGCAACAACAACGCTATACGTTATACGTTGTTTGTCCATCAAAAATGGTGATGACCATTCATTTCATCCAGTGGGGTTGAAAGTATGGATCCGTGAGTTCTAAGATGGCTGATAATGCCTATTTTGGCTCGAAATGTTCTTTGACAATGTGGGCAGAGAATGCTTGACGATCCAGGAGGATGATCTCCTGCAGTGGTTTTTCTGTCCTACCTTTTCTTCACAGCTCTTGCAGTCCTGGTTGCTTCACAAGTGACTGCACCTTTATGTAATGATGTACGCCACGAAGTACAGTGTTTAGCAGCAGTTTCCCAGGTGTCAAGATGAATTCCATAAGCTTTCAGTGAGATTTTCAGAGTAGTCTTTAAAGCGTTTCATCTGGCCGCCTTGGGAGCGTTTACCACAACGCAGCTCATCTTAAAAAAGTGTTTAGGGAGCCTGTGAACTGGCATACGAGTAAGTGACCAACCCAGCGAATCTGATTTTTCATTAGTAGATTGTGAATACTGAGCACGGACGCTCTTTCTATAACTTCAGTGTCTGGGATCTTGTCTTGCCATTTAATCTTCAATAGCTTCCTAAGGCAGACTGTGTGGAAGTGGTTTAATTTCCTAGCATGTCGCTGATAAGCAGTCCATGTTTCAAAAGCAAATAGCAGTGTGGATAATACAACTGCTTTATAGATTTTCAGCTTTGTTTGCAGGCTAATTCCATATCTGTCCCATACATTCTTGTACAGTCTGCCAAAGGTCGCGATGGCCTTGGAGATTCTTGCATACACTTCGTCATCAATTGTGGCAGCTTGTGACACAGGTGCTAGCCAAGATAGGTGAATTTGTCCACAACACATTAATCTATAACCATACACTTCGTCATCAATTGTGGCAGCTTGCGACACAGTGCTGCCAAGATAGGTGAATTTGTCCACAACACTTAATCTATAACCATACACTTCGTCATCAATTGTGGCAGCTTGCTGACACAGTGCTACCAAGATAGGTGAATTTGTCCACAACACTTAATCTATAACCATACACTTCGTCATCAATTGTGGCAGCTTGTGACACAGTGCTGCCAAGATAGGTGAATTTGTCCACAACACTTAATCTATAACCATACACTTCGTCATCAATTGTGGCAGCTTGTGACACAGTGCTAGCCAAGATAGGTGAATTTGTCCACAACACTTAATCTATAACCATTCACTTCGTCATCAATTGTGGCAGCTTGTGACACAGTGCTGCCAAGATAGGTGAATTTGTCCACAACACTTAATCTATAACCATTCACTTCGTCATCAATTGTGGCAGCTTGTGACACAGTGCTGCCAAGATAGGTGAATTTGTCCACAACACTTAATCTATAACCATACACTTCGTCATCAATTGTGGCAGCTTGTGACACAGTGCTGCCAAGATAGGTGAATTTGTCCACAACACTTAATCTATAACCATTCACTTCGTCATCAATTGTGGCAGCTTGTGACACAGTGCTGCCAAGATAGGTGAATTTGTCCACAACACTTAGTCTATAACCATTCACTTCATCATCAATTGTGGCAGCTTGTGACACAGACCTGCCAAGATAGGTGAATTTGTCCACAACACTTAATCTATAACCATTCACTTCGTCATCAATTGTGGCAGCTTGTGACACAGTGCTGCCAAGATAGGTGAATTTGTCCACAACACTTAATCTATAACCATACACTTCGTCATCAATTGTGGCAGCTTGTGACACAGTGCTGCCAAGATAGGTGAATTTGTCCACAACACTTAATCTATAACCATTCACTTCGTCATCAATTGTGGCAGCTTGTGACACAGTGCTGCCAAGATAGGTGAATTTGTCCACAACACGTAGTCTATAACCATTCACTTCGTCATCAATTGTGGCAGCTTGTGACACAGTGCTGCCAAGATAGGTGAATTTGTCCACAACACTTAATCTATAACCATTCACTTCGTCATCAATTGTGGCAGCTTGTGACACAGTGCTGCCAAGATAGGTGAATTTGTCCACAACACTTAATCTATAACCATACACTTCGTCATCAATTGTGGCAGCTTGTGACACAGTGCTACCAAGATAGGTGAATTTGTCCACAACACTTAGTCTATAACCATACACTTCGTCATCAATTGTGGCAGCTTGTGACACAGTGCTGCCAAGATAGGTGAATTTGTCCACAACACTTAATCTATAACCATACACTTCGTCATCAATTGTGGCAGCTTGTGACACAGTGCTGCCAAGATAGGTGAATTTGTCCACAACACTTAATCTATAACCATACACTTCGTCATCAATTGTGGCAGCTTGTGACACAGTGCTGCCAAGATAGGTGAATTTGTCCACAACACTTAGTCTATAACCATACACTTCGTCATCAATTGTGGCAGCTTGTGACACAGTGCTACCAAGATAGGTGAATTTGTCCACAACACTTAGTCTATAACCATACACTTCGTCATCAATTGTGGCAGCTTGTGACACAGTGCTGCCAAGATAGGTGAATTTGTCCACAACACTTAATCTATAACCATACACTTCGTCATCAATTGTGGCAGCTTGTGACACAGTGCTGCCAAGATAGGTGAATTTGTCCACAACACTTAATCTATAACCATTCACTTCGTCATCAATTGTGGCAGCTTGTGACACAGTGCTGCCAAGATAGGTGAATTTGTCCACAACACTTAATCTATAACCATACACTTCGTCATCAATTGTGGCAGCTTGTGACACGGTGCTGCCAAGATAGGTGAATTTGTCCACAACACATAGTCTATAACCATTCACTTCGTCATCAATTGTGGCAGCTTGTGACACGGTACTGCCAAGATAGGTGAATTTGTCCACAACACTTAATCTATAACCATACACTTCGTCATCAATTGTGGCAGCTTGTGACACGGTGCTGCCAAGATAGGTGAATTTGTCCACAACACATAGTCTATAACCATACACTTCGTCATCAATTGTGGCAGCTTGTGACACAGTACTGCCAAGATAGGTGAATTTGTCCACAACACATAGTCTATAACCATTCACTTCGTCATCAATTGTGGCAGCTTGTGACACGGTACTGCCAAGATAGGTGAATTTGTCCACAACACTTAATCTATAACCATACACTTCAGTCATCAATTGTGGCAGCTTGTGACACGGTGCTGCCAAGATAGGTGAATTTGTCCACAACACATAGTCTATAACCATACACTTCGTCATCAATTGTGGCAGCTTGTGACACGGTGCTGCCAAGATAGGTGAATTTGTCCACAACACATAGTCTATAACCATTCACTTCAGTCATCAATTGTGGCAGCTTGTGACACAGTACTGCCAAGATAGGTGAATTTGTCCACAACACTTAAGTCTATAACCATACACTTCGTCATCAATTGTGGCAGCTTGTGACACGGTGCTGCCAAGATAGGTGAATTTGTCCACAACACATAGTCTATAACCATACACTTCGTCATCAATTGTGGCAGCTTGTGACACAGGTGCTGCCAAGATAGGTGAATTTGTCCACAACACATAGTCTATAACCATTCACTTCGTCATCAATTGTGGCAGCTTGTGACACAGTACTGCCAAGATAGGTGAATTTGTCCACAACACTTAATCTATAACCATACACTTCGTCATCAATTGTGGCAGCTTGTGACACGGTGCTGCCAAGATAGGTGAATTTGTCCACAACACATAGTCTATAACCATACACTTCGTCATCAATTGTGGCAGCTTGTGACACAGTACTGCCAAGATAGGTGAATTTGTCCACAACACTTAATCTATAACCATACACTTCGTCATCAATTGTGGCAGCTTGTGACACAGTGCTGCCAAGATAGGTGAATTTGTCCACAACACTTAATCTATAACCATACACTTCGTCATCAATTGTGGCAGCTTGTGACACAGTGCTGCCAAGATAGGTGAATTTGTCCACAACACTTAGTCTATAACCATACACTTCATCATCAATTGTGGCAGCTTGTGACACAGTGCTACCAAGATAGGTGAATTTGTCCACAACACTTAGTCTATAACCATACACTTCATCATCAATTGTGGCAGCTTGTGACACAGTGCTACCAAGATAGGTGAATTTGTCCACAACACTTAGTCTATAACCATACACTTCATCATTAATTGTGGCAGCTTGTGACACAGTGCTGACCAAGATAGGTGAATTTGTCCACAACACTTAGTCTATAACCATTACACTTCGTCATCAATTGTGGCAGCTTGTGACACAGTGCTGACAAGATAGGTGAATTTGTCCACAACACTTAGTCTATGACCATTCACCTCGTCATCAATTGTGGCAGCTTGTGACACAGTGCTGACAAGATAGGTGAATTTGTCCACAACACTTAGTCTATGACCATTCACCTCGTCATCAATTGTGGCAGCTTGTGACACAGTGCTGACAAGATAGGTGAATTTGTCCACAACACTTAGTCTATGACCATTCACCTCGTCATCAATTGTGGCAGCTTGTGACACAGTGCTGACAAGATAGGTGAATTTGTCCACAACACTTAGTCTATGACCATTCACTTCGTCATCAATTGTGGCAGCTTGTGACACAGTGACTGCCAAGATAGGTGAATTTGTCCACAACACTTAGTCTATAACCATACACTTCAGTCATCAATTGTGGCAGCTTGTGACACAGTGCTGCCAAGATAGGTGAATTTGTCCACAACACGTAGTCTATAACCATTCACTTCGTCATCAATTGTGGCAGCTTGTGACACAGTGCTGCCAAGATAGGTGAATTTGTCCACAACACTTAATCTATAACCATACACTTCGTCATCAATTGTGGCAGCTTGTGACACAGTGCTACCAAGATAGGTGAATTTGTCCACAACACTTAGTCTACAACCATTCACTTCATCATCAATTGTGGCAGCTTGTGACACAGTGCTACCAAGATAGGTGAATTTGTCCACAACACTTAGTCTATAACCATACACTTCGTCATCAATTGTGGCAGCTTGTGACACAGTGCTGCCAAGATAGGTGAATTTGTCCACAACACGTATCTGTTAGTTTTACCTGTTTTTACTTTGTTTGTATGACGACCGCAGTATAGGGTACCCACCAACCGCGGCTAGCTGGTTAGGTAATGATGGAGCAGACAATGTTTAGGGCACCTTTTCTAGCCCCTTCCTCATGCTATGGAGGTGAGCAGTGCTTTCCTATAGAGGGCTGCTCAGTCGCTCAGGGTGCTGCCGAATCCCACTGCTGCTCCGGTCAGTAGAAGACGACCATATGGCCTGAGTCGCCTGTGTGCAGGTCTGCGACTACGTCTGCCAACATACCCACGCCTGCCGCTTCACCGCTCGCCCATCGCCACAGGGCTTGAAGGTGATATATGACGTTGGATGAAGAATGACTTGCGCGATGACTTGGATTAAAGTGAGGAAGAGTTGCGCAATTCGTCGACCTCACTCTCTCGCCTGAGTCCATCTGAGTCCAGTGGCAAGACAAGTCGAGACGATTGGAGACGAATACAGGTGCAGTGGATGACCAGGGCACTCTACGTGCCTTGCCGTGCTCATTACGTTCCACAACGCTTTGCAGGTAAACGCCGTCTTGCCCGTTGAATCAGGAATGATTTCTTCCGCGCAGTCTGCCGAATCCTGTCTCCACATGCTGGGTATGCACACCCTAGTTCACCGTTTGATTAGACACCAAATCGGCTACCCACGCCTGGTTTAGCCAGCCTCTCACAGCTGTTGCCCGAAGGTGGCCGCTGTCGCATGCTGACAGCTACTAAGCAGTCAAGCAGATGCAACAACAACAACAACAACAACAACAACAACAACAGAGAATAGTATAACTAGAGAACTCACAGAGCAAGCGAATAAGAGGAAGGTCTACAAACTCACGGAGATGAGAAGAAGACACAGAAATCAACAGTTTGGGAATGACATGAGCAGAGCTGCGTGGGATAGCTAAAGATAGGAGTGTTTTGGAATGAGTTGATTGAGAGCTAATGCCCCAATGAAGAATCGAGGGCAGAAGAAGAAAGCAGAAGAAGATACGAGGAAATCGGCCGGTATATCCGCTGTGACAAGATTAAAAGAGGATTGGCTGTAACATGTGATAAGATTGTCGAAGGCTAAAGTTGTTGAACCCACAAGTTTCTTTAACTTGTTTTGTTTTCGCAGGCTCACTTTTAACTCAAGCGTAATCTTAACCCGTGCTACTGCTTATATTGCACTGACCTGATGTTTGCGTGTGGATTAGCTTTCCCTATTACCAGTGTCCCTCGCCATGAGGCGAACCCAACCCGATTTCTGAGATACTTATAATTTACGTCCCTAAGTCAATGACGAGAGGTCAGCATTCTACCAACTCAATGCTACCAATGCCAAACATGGAAAATGTCAGAAAAAGATAAAAGAAAACTTACAACAACAGAAATGAGATTCCTGGGAAGAATACTCAATGTATCAAGAAGAGATAAAATCATAAATAAAGATATAAGAAAGTGGGGGTTATTCTTAGCATCGCTAGATTTCAGTAGAAAACATCACGTTAAATGGTTCGGGCATAAACCTAGGCTACCAACTAACAGTTTACCACAACAAGCAATGGTGGGCATACAACAAATGGAACCAACAGAAGCGGCAGGCCATGTAAACGATGAACAGAGGGAATAATAGACTGACTGGCACCTCGCCGTCTAGACAGACGATATTTTGTAAAATGGAGTTATACCTCTCCATAACACAAAGCCGGAGCTGAAATTAGAGACCATGTGTTGCCCATGCAGCATGATCCCTCTCTCGGCCTGTGTAGTTTACTCCAGAGGAAAGGTAACACCAATACGTCTGGAACAAGACAAGCTGCAGAAGCCACCGAATCAGCAAAGCAATAGTCTAACTGTCCGCCTGTGGGAGCTTCCATCCTAGGCCAGCTGCCGACCAAGGCTTAGGGCCTGTTCTGCCCTGCTATGACATTTATACTTTAGGTCACATTTTCCCCGCAATAGGGTAAGGCTTAAACCTACCCCCCCCCCCCCCTTTCCCCCAATTGCAATCCTCCGCCAGAAGCCATTGCCACAAATGTGGGGTGTAAAGTTTGGTGATCGTCGCCCAACATTCGGCGCTAATAAAAAAGCATGCAGTGCCGTCTACTGTCATACGGTAGCTCAGACATATCTGACTAAGACCTGACATATAAGGCAATAATAGAGTCCATGGGAATCTCGATATATGAAGGCCATAAATGGGCACTCTCCCGCTGTTTATTCTTCACCTCGACAACGCTAGGTACAAAAGAAACATGATGAGCTGAGATGAGTTGAGTTGGGGATCTGGTTGAGATTTACGGTAAGCGTAGCAGGTGACAAAAATTTTCATTTTCATAACTGAAATGTATTCACATGTGTCTGTGAAGTAGCCGTAACACGTAATAAGAGGCTTGGGTAGATAAGTGGCTACGGGGTAAGCCTCTGATTCAAGCAACCAGATTCGTCTGACGGTGTTTGGATTTTAACACATTAAGAAGAGTTTAAAAAAGAGAATGGTAAACCTTACCCCGTTCCTTGGGTAGTGGTTCAGACGTCTAGCCATTTCGAGATCCGAACACATTTGTCACATTCACGTGCGTATGGTGATTTATAATGTGGTATATGTTGATTTATTGTGAGCGTTTGGTGAATTATGGTAAGTGAATGGTGATTTATAATGAGTGTATGGTGATTTATAGTGAGCGTTGGTGATTTATAGTGGATCGTGTGGTGATTTATTGTGAGGGTATGGTGATTTATAGTGAGTGTATGGTGATTTATGGTAAACGTATGGTGATTTACTGTGCGATTATAGTGATGTATAGTGAGCGTATGGTGATTTATAGTTAGCGAAGAGGATTTATAATGAGCTATGGTGATTTAAAGGGAACGTATGGTAATTTACAGTCAGAGTAATGTGATTTATAGACAGCGTGTAGTGATTTATATTGGGCGTAAGATAATTTACAGCGCTCATCAAACCCGATACCCCACATTTGACTTTGGGCGAAGGGGTGCAATTTGGAGGGTACAATCCTTACCGTAGTACTAGAAAATGCAACCTAAAGACTAAATGTCATGGCAATTAGAGGAAATACAACCTAGCGACAAAATGTCATCGCAGGGCAGACCAGGCCGTAAGCCTTGGTAGGCAAATAATCTATGGAAGTTTCGTCAGGCGGACAGATAGAGCATTATTGTTTCTGATCCGCAGTTTGTCTTGTTCCAGATGGATTGCTGTTACCTTTGCTCTGGAGTAAACTAAGCAGAGAGAGAGAGAGAGAGAGAGAGAGAGAGAGAGAGAGAGAGAGAGAGAGAGAGAGAGAGAGAGAGAGAGAGAGAGAGAGAGAGACAGACAGACAGACAGACAGACAGACAGACAGACAGACAGACAGACAGAGACAGACAGATGGAGTGGGGTGGGGGTGCATCATGGACATGGTAATCTATAAATAGTGTATGGTGATTTATAGGATACGTATGTGATTTATAATGAAATTACCGTGTCGAAGGAGTTACGGGCATGATTCGTAATCCCATATACCCGGGTTCGAAACACTGCGGTGCTGGTTTTCTTCGAAAAAGGTATAGTTGCCGGTCGTTCAAAAAGCAATGGTAAACTACTGAACGTAAAACTTGCCCAGCCCAGGAATCACGAACAGCCAAAATGCTGGGTTGACTGCTACGTCCTGTGAAGTACATGCAACTAAATTTTAATGACGATTTATAAAGAGTCTATGGTAATCTAAAGGAAATGTGTGGTAATTTATAGTGAGGTTATGGTATAAAGATTGTATGGTGACCTCTAGGAAACGTATGGTAATTTACGGTGAATGTATGGTCATTTATAGAAACAGACGTGTGGATTTCATGTAAGATAAATTCCTTTTTCATGTTGTCTCAGGCATTGTCTCCTTTGGGTCCTAGCTTATGGTTTTTGTTATTGTCTGCGAATTCCCTGGAAGACTGGAGTTTTAACTCTTAAGTCTGGCTAGCATCTATAATGTCCTTGGGTAGGAGACTTGTCTTACGACTCGGTACCAAAGTACCACAATGCAGGTGTTGCAGACGTCTCCAGCCCCTCTCTCAGCCGAAAATCCAGCTGGGTCTACCAGACCGGTACGGGAACTTGCCATCTGTGGAAAGGCATGTCATGATGTAACCAGGTGCTGATTCAGCAAGGCCTCGCTGTTAGACCTAGATTGGTCATAATGGCTAACCGTCATTTTAATGTTTATAGTACCTTGCCGTGTAGGGCATGGGGTCTTGAACCTGAGAAATTAAGGCCGCCTGGCTAGTGCAGTCGCCGCCGACTGTGCAGGTTAGGATTTTTTTTTTTTTTTCCTCCGACAGGAAAAAAAAAAAAAAACCACACCTTACCGTGGATTCGAAACCGTGTCTCCCGAAGGAGAAACCGGCGTTCCTAGCCACTCGGCCAGCCACTCCTCGGAGATTGGTCATGTTTCCAAAACAAGAGATATTAAATCCTACCCTGATCCGGGAGTCTCCGATGCGACGTGTATACGCCTCTCGCTCCGAAGGTTGCGGGTTCGAATTCCGACTACGTCGTTCGGTTCACGAGTGCAATTTTCTCGGAGACTCCTGGGGATCGTCACTGGAGCTATGGAGTTCGTGCTTTGTGTGACGCTTTCGACAGGCCGCCCTGCGGAAAGAGACCGAACCATATGGGATAAAACACGGTGCAATAAAGTCTATCCTCTTGTCATTTATACTTTATTTTGTATGCCCTGATCCTTGGGTACTGGTGCAGATGTCTAGTCATTTCAGACAAGGTTAAAAATCTCGAAGGAACCGTGCATTTTTTTCGTACGTTAGAAATCCCTCCGCCACTATCACTACTGCCTATAAGACCATACGGTGTAGGACAAGGGGATCTTAAGCCTGAGGAATTAAGTCCGCCTGGCTAGTGAGGTCGTAGCGAACAGTGCGGGTTAGGGTTGTCCTTTCGCCCCGCGACAGACAAAAATCCATCGCTTTACAGATGATTCGAATCCGAGTCTCTCGAAGGAGAGCCCAAAGTCCTAGCCCAACGGAAAAAGGAGGGGCGGGGAACGGACTATCTATCCATCAAGTGCCATGCCAATAAGCGAGGGTGGTCATGTTTTGCCATCTCACGCGATCATAAGAGTCGTGGATCAGCTCCGTGTTTCTGTCTCGACCATGCCATGTGGCCAAGCGATCCAGGTATTTTCTTCTCGGTCTTCCCCTTGGTCTCTTGCCTTCGATCTTGCCAGTTGTCACCAAGTTCTCCAAGTCATTTCTTCTCATAGCGTGACGAAAAAAATTTTGATTGTCTACGTCTAATGTCTCTAATCAATTTACGATCTTCATTTGTTTCTTGTAGGACTTGTTCATTGGTTTTTCTGTCTGTCCATGGTATTCTTTGCATTTTCCTCAGAAACCACATTTCCACAGCCATCAGATGTTTTTCAGCTTGTCTGCTCATTGTCCACGCTTCACATCCATACAAAAGTACAGGTTTTATGTAGCACTTCAACACTCTTTTATATAGTGCATCAGATAACACGTCTGCTGTTAATGCAGAAATGGCTTCTGTTCTAGCAACATTAGAATTGGCATTATCATCATTATGTGCCATGCCGATAAGCGTGGGCGGTCATGTTTCGCCATCTCAATCGATCACCAGAGTCTTGGATGAGCTCTGTGTTCTTTCTTGCCTTGACCCTACCACGTGGCCAGCCATACAGGTGTAGGGTGTATTTTAATGACTGTGGGGTTTTGAAAATATTGCCGCTCCAAGTTTTATATTTACCTTTTATGTTGCTTAACTCCACAGAGGGTAAATACAACACTTGAAACAGCAATATTTTCAAAAACCCCACAATCATTAAAAATACACCATATATTTACTTCTCTATCTTCACCTTGCCGGCTCCGTGACAAAGGAGTTACGGACGCGATTCATAAGCCCGCTTACCGGCTTTCGAAACACAGCTGCCACTGATTTGGCAGCAGACCACGTTGCGATGGGTTTTAACGAGTTGGTATGGGAGCCGGTCGTTCAGAAATCAATGGTAAACTACTGAACGTAAACTTGCCAAGACATCAACAACAGCAGTAACATGCTGGTGTTTACAGCGATGTCCTGAAAAAAAGGATATGCAAAAAAAAAAAATCCTCCCATTGTTCTTTTCCCCCCAATCTTGCCAGTTGTCACCATGATCTCCAATATATTTCTTCTCATGAGTTCAACAAATCGTGACTGTTTACGATTAATTTCTCTAATCGGTTTACGGTTTTCATTTGTTTCTTGTAGGACACGGTCATTGCTCTTTCCGTCTGTCCATTGTAATCTTTGCATTGTCCTCAGAAACCACATTTCCACAACCATCAAATGTTTTTAAATTCGTCTGCTCAATTGGCATACGATAACTGATAAGACACCACAGAAGATGACAGTTTTAATACAAGGAGGTTAGCTGGCAACAGTTCTGGCTCTAACAAATGGACAATTATGCCCAAGCCTGATATAGCCGAAGAGATCTTACCGACTGTTTTATTTTAAATCTTCAATGTCCTTTGCAAAACGTTGTTATCAGTCCCATGATGATTTTCCGGGCACTTTTATGTTCAGACTACCAAATGTCTAAACTCCATGTGTCGTTCTGTTCTGAGAGTATTGATACAGGTAAGTGCAGGACTTTGAGGAAATGAAATGGTAAACAGAAAGGCAAAGAAAGGTAGAGTAATTAACAGCTAAATATATTGTACCTGAGAGCAGGAATGACATCAAAACAGCAGTACACCACAGTAATGCCTCCTCCCCCTTATTTTTGTGAAAGCATAATATACCTATTTTATCCCTACCCACCACGTGACTCGGCTCTTCAGTATCGCCAAATCTCGCCTGCCTGGGATAGACCTATTAAAATAAAAAGTGCCTGGTTTATTTCAAGCAAACATTGTTTAAGTGACCCGAAAACCCCTTTACAATGCCCTCGACGAACACAGTGCTCCCATTTGACCCTGAATTGTGGTGGGAAATGTTTCTGATAAGAGCCTGTGTATTGTCACGCCATTGTCGAAAACGATAGATGTGAAAAATCCCTGCTAGCGGAAAGGAGTTGAGCGTGCAATTGTCTGTCTCAGCGTACTTAATACTAGTTTGTGAGATGCAAACAGCGCTTCTGGATATCACCGCGTTTATTATCTTCAACAAAGTTTGCATTACTTTAGTGTTTTAAGTACATGACATATTGACTATATCTAATTTTTAATGCAAATAATGGCTTCAAATATCGCACATCTGTTTGTGCTGTGTGTATCTATACCAACAATCCGTAAGTTGCACCTTTTCGTTCTTAATTACATTAATTAACATTCTTAATCAATCGTTATTTCGTTATTGTCTGTCTGAGCGGCCTAGATTAAAATGTAGCATCCAGCCACTTTAATCACGGAATGAAAATATAAGTTGTTGGTATTATTATTTCTGCCTATTCTTAAACCGCAGTGCAGCAAATAAAATAAATAAGTAGCGTTTATTATATATGTGTGTGTGTGTGTGCGTGTGTGTGCGCGCGCGCTTGTGTGTGTGTGTGTGTGTATAAATCGCTAAACATTCTATGATCTAGTCGCTTGTGATTGTATTATTACTTTATATACTACCTCTTATAATTTTTTTTTAAATTTGTGAGTTTATATAAATTATCGCCTAATCATAATCCGACAATGGATGGTTATTAAATTTGCTAATTCTTCTTCTTCTTCTTCTTCTTCTTCTTCTTCTTCTTCTTCTTCTTCTTCTTCTTCTTCTTCTTCTTCTTCTTCTTCTTCTTCTTATTCTTCTGCTACTGCCACCACCATCACCACCACCACTACTACTACTACTACTACTACTACTACTACTACTACTAGTACTACTACTACAACTACTACTACTACTACTACTACTACTACTACTACTACTACTACTACTACTACTACTACTACTACTACTACTACTACTACTACTTCTTCTTCTTCTTCTTCCTCCTCCTTATAAAAACCCATTGTCTTACTCGAGTCTTACTTACCTATTACCAGTGTCCCTCGCCAACAGGCGAACTCATGTCGAATTCATAGCTACTTGTAGTTTACGTCCCCAAGTCAAGGACCCAGTGCACTTCACAGTAACTAGAGATAGTAGCACGTGTAGACTCCTCTTGAGTTCAAAGCGAGCTAACCAACACAACAACAACAACAACAACAACAACAACAACAACAACAACAACAACAAACTGGAAAGGTTAGACGTGTTTTGAGCACGTTGTGGGGAGGCGATAGAGAAGTTGATTGTTGGAGTGTTGCATAGAACCTGTATTTTTGTAAGGATGTGAAACACGGACAATGAACAGACAAGCTTAAAAAAAAATATCTCATGCAGTAGAAATGTTGTTTCTGAGGGAAATGCAAAGAATACCATGGGCAGACCAATGAGCAAGTCATACAAGAAAGAAATGAAAACCGTAAACTGATTAGAGAAATTAGACGTAAACAGTGAAGATTTGTTGGACATGTTATGAGAAGAAATAAACTATCGAACTTGGTGACAACTGACAAGACTGATGGGAAACAAACAAGAGGAAGGCAGAGAGGTAGATATCTGGATGGCTTGGCCACGTGGCATGGTCGGGAAAAAAACAACACACACAGAGCTGATCCACGGCTCTGGTGATCGTATGAGATGGCGAAACATGACCTCCTAAGGTTATCGGCATGGCACATGATGATGATGTGAGGAAGAGCGGACTTTGAAACTTTGTGAGAACCGATGAGCTTGATGGAAGAGAATTTTGTTTTGTTTTGTGGGTGGTGAGGATCGATGGCAAGACGGCTTGTCAAGATCGGGACAAGAACACAGACCTGATCAAGACTCTCGATCGTAAGTAAGTAAGTAAGTAAGCAAGTAAGTAAATCTTTATTTTCCAAGGGTTAAGAATTGGGCACGCAGGCCCGTCTGACATTCTGACATGCGATCGTGTGAGATGGCGACCCGTGGCCGTCCACTCCTATCGGCATGGCATATGATGATGAGCGTGTTGATAATTATAATGACGGTGATCATGAATCTTTCTCTTCTCTCTATCTGTTTCAGTATGTATTATGTGTATCATTACGCAACAAATCGGATTTATAGATAGCATCATACTAGCGACATTCCCACACCTGCTCAGTCACAGTCGGCCTCTACAACAGCCACCAAACAGTTTCCATGTTGATTATTCCAGTAGCAATTTGATTACAAATCCATCTGGCTTTTCCACTACTGAGCTTGATTAAAAGTAACAAAGTTTTATTATTGCGTTTATACGTTCGTATGTCTTTGTGTATATTTTAATCTGTTTCATTATCATCATCATCATGTGCCTTACCAGCTGGCGTAGACGTTCATGTCTCTCCACATATCTCGGTCTTTTCTGGTATGGATCAACTCTGTTGATGATGTTCCTTCTTGCCACCCAGCATCATTTATATTGTCGGCCTCTGCCTCTTTTCCCATTGATATTTCCAGTTGTCACGATGTTCTTCGATGCCTCTCTTCACATCATATGACCAAAGAAAACTGTCTCTTTCTTATTGTTGTATCTCTGTGGCGAAGTGGTCAAGCCGTTTGACTCGTACTCCGAAGGTTGTGGGTTCGAATCCTGGCCGCACCCTTCGGTTTACGAGTTAAATTTTTCAGAGACTCCCGTGGGTCGTCGCTAAAAGCTACGGAGTTCGTGCTTTGTGTGACGCTTTCCGCGCTGCGGAAAGAGACTGAGCCATATGGGATAAAACCCGGTGCGATGAAGTCGACCTTGTCGACTTTTAAGCGACTTTTTTTTCAAGCACTCGCTGTTAGTTAATATGGCTGTCCAAGAAATTCGCAAAATTCTCTGTTCTTTCTACGTTCTTCATAATTTGTTCATTTGCGATCCAATATTCACAGACAACAAAACAGGCTCCATATAGCATTTCAGCACTTTCTTTCTAACATTCAAAGATAGCGACATATTGCTTATATGTTCATAATATATGTGAATCTACGTATACATTATAATAATTTCCATAATGAAAAATGCCCGATGACCAGTCTGTGCAGTGGTCCGTGTGAAGAGATCGTGTGGAGAAGTCAAGGTATGCCTCCAACAGTTTCCCATGATCGTTGACCTGGTGGAGAAGGACAAAGCTGGAGCATTGGTCACTTTGACGTACGAAGTGCTTCTCGACGATGTCTGCAGGCAAGTCACGCAGGGTAGATGTTTTGACAATCTCTCACTTCATTCTATTCCGTGTACAGTCTTTCACTTCATTCCATTCCGTGTACAATCTCTGACTCCATTCTATTCCATGTACAATCTCTGACTTCATTCTATTCCATGTACAATCTCTAACTCCATTCTGTTCCATGTACAATCTCTCACTTCATTCTATTCCTTGTACAATCTCTGACTTATTCTATTCTGTGTACAATCTCTAACTCCATTCTGTTCCATGAAAAATCTCTGACTCCATTCTATTCCGTGTACAATCTCTGACTCCATTCTATTCCATGTACAATCTCTGACTCCATTCTATTCCATGTACAATCTCTGACTCCATTCTATTCCGTGTACAATCTCTTACTCCATTCTATTCCATGTACAATCTCTGACTCCATTCTATTCCATGTACAATCTCTGACTCCATTCTATTCCATGTACAATCTCTGACTCCATTCTATTCCATGCCCAATTTCTGACTCCATTCTATTCCATGTACAATCTCTGACTCCATTCTATTCCATGTACAATCTCTGACTCCATTTTGTTCCATGTACAATCTCTGACTCTATTCTATTACATATACTATCTCTCAGTTCATACTATTCCATGTACAATCTCTGACTCCATTCTATTCCATGTACAATCTCTGACTCCATTCTATTCCATGTACAATCTCTGACTCCATTCTATTCCATGTACAATCTCTGACTCCATTCTATTCCATGTACAATCTCTTACTCCATTCTATTCCACGTACAATCTCTGACCCCATTCTGTTCCATGTACAATCTCTGACTCCATTCTATTCCATGTACAATCTCTGACTCTATTCTATTACATATACTATCTCTCAGTTCATACTATTCCATGTACAATCTCTCACTCCATTCTATTCCATGTACAATCTCTGACTCTATTCTATTCCGTGTACAATCTCTGACTCCATTCTATTCCATGTGCAATCTCTGACTCCATTCTATTCCATGTACAATCTCTGACTCCATTCTATTCCACATACAATCTCTGACTCCATTCTGTTCCATGTACAATCTCTGACTCCATTCTATTCCATGTACAATCTCTGACTCCATTCTATTCCACGTACAATCTCTGACTCCATTCTGTTCCATGTACAATCTCTGACTCCATTATATTCCATGTACAATCTCTGACTCTATTCTATTACATATACTATCTCTCAGTTCATACTATTCCATGTACAATCTCTGACTCCATTCTATTCCATGTACAATCTCTGACTCCATTCTATTCCATGTACAATCTCTGACTCCATTCTATTCCATGTACGATCTCTGACTCCATTCTATTCCATGTACAATCTCTCACTTCATTCTATTCCATGTACAATCTCTAACTTCATTTTATTCTCACTGCTTTCTATTTCATTTGCTCTCTCTCTCACTTCAGTCTGTTCCACGTACATGCTCTCACTTTATTCTAATGCATGTACAATCTCTCACTTCATTTTATTGCATGTACAATCTCTCACTTCATTTTATTGCATGTCATGTACAATCTCTCACTTCATTCTATTGCATGTACAATCTCTCACTTCATTCTATTCCATATATAATATCTCACTTCATTCTATTCCATGTACAATCTCTCACTTCATTCTATTCCTTGTACAATCTCTGACTCCATTCTGTTCCATGTACAATCTCTGACTCCATTCTATTCCATGTACAATCTCTGACTCTATTCTATTACGTATACTATCTCTCAGTTCATACTATTCCATGTACAATCTCTCACTCCATTCTATTCCATGTACAATCTCTGACTCCATTCTATTCCGTGTACAATCTCTGACTCCATTCTATTCCATGTGCAATCTCTGACTCCATTCTATTCCATGTACAATCTCTGACTCCATTCTATTCCACGTACAATCTCTGACTCCATTCTGTTCCATGTACAATCTCTGACTCCATTCTATTCCATGTACAATCTCTGACTCCATTCTATTCCACGTACAATCTCTGACTCCATTCTGTTCCATGTACAATCTCTGACTCCATTATATTCCATGTACAATCTCTGACTCTATTCTATTACATATACTATCTCTCAGTTCATACTATTCCATGTACAATCTCTGACTCCATTCTATTCCATGTACAATCTCTGACTCCATTCTATTCCATGTACAATCTCTGACTCCATTCTATTCCATGTACGATCTCTGACTCCATTCTATTCCATGTACAATCTCTCACTTCATTCTATTCCATGTACAATCTCTAACTTCATTTTATTCTCACTGCTTTCTATTTCATTTGCTCTCTCTCTCACTTCAGTCTGTTCCACGTACATGCTCTCACTTTATTCTATTGCATGTACAATCTCTCACTTCATTTTATTGCATGTACAATCTCTCACTTCATTTTATTGCATGTCATGTACAATCTCTCACTTCATTCTATTGCATGTACAATCTCTCACTTCATTCTATTCCATATATAATATCTCACTTCATTCTATTCCATGTACAATCTGTCACTGCAATTTATTCCATGTACACTCTCTCACTTCATTCTGTTCCATGTACCAGCTCTCATTTCATTATATTGCATATACAATCTCTAACTTCATTCTGTTCCGTGTACAATCGCTCACTCCATTCTATTCCATGTACAAACTCTCACTTCATTCTATTCCATGTACAGTCCCTCACTGCATCCTATTCCATGTACAATCTCTCATTGCATTCTGTTCTATGTACAATTTCTCAGTTCATTCTATTCAATGTACAATCTCTCACTCTATTCTATTACATATACTGTCTCTCAGCTCATTCTATTCCATGTACAATCTCTCACTCCGTTCTTTTCCATGCATTAGTGAGAAACGACAAAGGGTACACATTTTAAAGAAATTAAGCAAGTATTACATAGACACTGACTTTCATTAGTTTTGGAACACACACATAAAAACCTACATTTGATTGGGTATCATTTTTTGCCCACATTTAAGGACGCTGTGATCTCCTGGCAATTCCACCCTCAATAGTTTGCCATTGCTTTCTGAATGACGCCATCTCATTTCGTAAAATACCGACGCAAGGCGTGTTGCTGCCAAATCGCTCGCAGCTGTGTTTCGAACGCGAGTATGCGGGACCACTAATCGCGCCCGTAACCCATTCGCCACGGAGCTGGCAACTTACATTAACATGACCAAATTAATTCAACACTGCCGCATGGGTAACAAACATGGAGAAACACTTGTGAGGAGAAAACTACACCGTTCACCAACCGGTGCCAGCACAGGATAGAAGCACTAAAATGGTATGACAGAATCACCAATGTGGAGCTCATGGAGCGAACTAAACAAATACCAGGTAATCAAGGGCTTGTGGGGAAAGACGCTGGTCCCGGGTAAGACAAACGTTGAGAAAAATTGATGATAGTATAATTAGACATGCCATTGTTTATAACCCATAGGGCAAAAGAAATGGGGGGAAACATAAACACACTCAGAACCAGTGGCGTGCAAAGGGGGGTGCGGGGGTGCGACGGCCCCGGGCATCCAGCCGGGAGGGTGGGGGAATCCAATTAGGTAGAGGGGGCAGCACAGTGCAGTGGGAGGGGAGGAGGAATGAATTGGGGAAAGAACAATTTAGGGGCATCCAATCAAGGGGTTTGCCCCGGGCATCAAAGAACCTCTACAAGCCACTGCTCAGAACAGAGAATTAGAAACCAAGATGAATAAGATGGGAAGATAAGGAGGGAGATGACGGAGATAGCAAAGTATAGATCTGCTTGACGTGTCTTGGTTGAGGGCCTATGAAGCAATTGCTGACAAAGTTCAGAAGACGAAGAAGAAGATGAAGATAAGGAGGAAGAGGAGGAGGAGGAGGAGGAGGAGGAGTTGTAACTTTTGCAGAGTATAGTTGGATTCAGTGTTGATGTGTAGTTTGACTATCTTGAACCTGTATCAATTCAATCAACAGCAAACAAGAGGAGCTCAAGACATGTTTGTCGCATACAAGGTGCTCTGTGTTCGAACAGTCGTACACTGGTATTGCCACTCGGGACGTGCTCTCCTACATCTGTGGCGGGGGCAGACAAGGTGAGAGACTGTTGTCTTGTTACAGTTATATTCAAGTGAGTTGCATATCACTACAGGGCGCTGTAATCATCTCCGGAGTTTATAGGCCAATTGTGATTTACTAGGAAAATTTATGTTCAGTAGTTTGTCATTACTTTCTGAACGGCCGACACCTCATGTCATCGAAATCAACACAAACCAATATACTGCCAAATCGGCCGCAGCTGGTTTCGAACCTTGGATACAGAATGTCGGAGAATTGTGAAACTGCGTCTCACTAACCCCAAGGCTACAGGCGGAGACTGTATACAATTGTATACGAAGAAACACATAATAACATCGCCATTATCTGTGTGTGCTGTGCCGATAAGCGTGAGCGCTCATGGTTCACTAACTCAGTAGATCAACATAGCCTTGCATTATGTTTAATCATGTCCCGATTATGCTTGCAGCACTCACCCTGGTATTTATTTCTTTGTCTTCCCCTTGCTTTTTCCCGTTAAGTTTGCCAGTTGTGGCTAAATTTGGATGTTTATTTCTTTTTATAACATGCCCAGAAAATATTGACAATCCACGTCTAAATTCTCTAATTAATTTACTGGTTTCATCTGTTCACCATCTACATATTATTATACATTCTTTGAGCTTCTTCTTCTTCTAAATTCGTCGGAATGTTGTTTTAGACGTAATTGCGTTGTGCCTGTTTATAGCACAGCTGCTATATTTGCACCCTTCGGCCGACACATCCAACTACTGTAGGCATTTGTTAACCAGGTTACATTCCCGTGTATTATACTCTAATCAATTTACGTGTTTTATCTTTTGACAATCAACGTCTAAATTCTCTAATCAATTTACAGAATTTATCTGTCGACTATCTGCGTCAACATAAGTCACACATTAAGAACACCAATTAAAAGCATACCCAGAAAGTCCTTTCTCCGGAAACCACAGGGAAACCTAAAACACACGGAAATTTCAGGCTTCTAATGCGCCAAGGTCGCCGTTAACACTAGTCCAGATCTCCGTTCACATCTCCCAGGGACTTCCAGTGCAGAGACCAGCTGGCTAATGAGCGGATCATCCATCGAGGTGTCAGTTATAATATTTTCCACCAAGAGTGACATACTTTGTCAGCTGGGAGGCTACAAGAGATTCACTGGAATTCCCTGTGATGATGGCAGGCAATCAGTACCCATGTACGGCATTCACCGGTCGAAGAGCTGACCAGCTTGCGCCGCTGCGTGAGTGTCTTTCTTACTGGCCGATTAATAACAGTGTTAATGCAAGTTTTATATTGTCTGTCAGATGCTAAAGAACAAATATGTATCAATAACTACTAAGAAAGCACTTTACAACACAATCTTCCTACCAACTCTGTGCTACCAATGCCAAACCTGGACAATGACAGAAAAAGAGAAAAGAAAAATCACAACAACAGAAATGAGGTTTCTGAGAAGAATACTCAACGTATCAAGAAGAGATAAGATCAGAAATGAAGAAATCAGGACTAAAGTAGGGGTTAAATCTGCTCTAGATTTTATTAGAAAGCAGCAAGTCAAATGGTTTGGCCATGCAAGTAGGCTACCAGTCAACAGCATGCCACAACAAGCAATGATGTACAGACCAGATGGAAACAGAGGAAGAGGCCGACCACGTAAACGTTGGACTGATGGAATAACAGAATCCATGGGAATGTCGATATACGAAGCCCATAACCGGGCACTCTCACGAAGTTTATACTTCACCTCGACACCGCAAGGTACAAGAGGAACATGATGAGATGAGATGAGATGAGATGTCAGATGCAAAATCAGTACTCGAGGCGCTCCTGTCTGGGAAATTGCCAGTATTAAGGACACTACTTTCCGAACTTAGCAGTCAGCATAAGGTCACCATAAAGTGGATACCATCCCATTGTGGAGTGCCAGGAAACGACAGAGCTGATCGATTGGCTAAGGAAGGAGCAAAAGAAAAACAGCATGATGTGCCCGTTACATACCACCGAAAGAAAAGAATGATCAGATCAGTCAGAAAGCCACAAAAACCTGCCCAAGATGACTACCACGTTATGGGCAGACCAGAACAAGTCAGAATTCTGCGCCCCAGAACAGGACACAATAAATTACGCAACCACATGTATACAAAATTCAAGATTGGAGATCAGCCATGTGCATATGTGGTTTAGCGTCGCAGACAGCAGAGCACATACTCCAAGACTGCCCAAAATACATCATATCTAGGCAAACCTTCTGTTCTAGAGAGACGACAGTGGAAGATAAACTCTATGGACCGCTGAGTGAACTAAAAAAGACAGTTAAATTCATACAAGAGACAACATTGCAGTTATGAACATATTTCAAGCGAAGGAAAGAAGAAATGAAAAGGAGAATAGTGTCTGTATTCATTAAACATTGGAGTGAAGAACTTCAATAGTCGGGTTCTGCAACAACAACAACAACAACAACAACAACAACAACAACAACAACAACAACAACAACAACAACAACAACAACAACGACAACAACAACAGTACGAGAAAGAAAGGCCAGTTAGAAACAAGCTAATAATTTATTATATTTAAATTTCAGACACCACTAAGTGCTCCAGTTGCCCCCTTTATGTTCATCCCACCGTGTCTTTTGCTCAGTATATACCTTAGCGTTCTCCAGTTTGACAGACCGAAGTATTTATGGAATTTATGTGTGTGGGTGTGGGGGAGGGGGGTGTCCTTCTAGAAGAAGAAGAAGAAGAAGAAGAAGAAGAAGAAGAAGAAGAAGAAGAAGAAGAAGAAGAAGAAGAAGAAGAAGAAGAAGGAAGAAGAAGAAGAAGAAGAAGGAGGAGGAGGAGGAGGAGGAGGAGGAGGAGGAGGAGGAGGTGGTTCTACTAACACTCACGACAGATGTGTTACTAATGGAGGTTAGTCAATGATTCTGTTCATCTATCGCAGTTCTGCTGTCTGAAGCCAGCTGCTTCTCCAGGGATGACTTTGAGTGGGGAATCTACCAGTGCTCCAAGACCATGAAGCTGGAGACGGACATTGCCGCCCTGCAGATTCAAACTGGAATAGCCGACAGTACCAGCTTTTGCTCGTGAGTTCACATTTCTCAATATTGTTTTACCTGTAAAAGTGAAGTGTGTACTTAACGAGTGGAGCGGCTGGGGTCAGGTTTGGGGTAACCAGAGGTATGGCCAATGGTCGGTGCTCCGAGGAAAGATTATTATTATTATTATTATATTATTATTATTATTATTATTATTTCAGAAAATTAAGGATCCTTTCATGCGGCTTAAGGGTATTGGGCATATGGTGCTAGACTCGTCTCATCTCATCTGGTTCCTTGTAGTGTCGAGGTGAAGCACAATGAGCGGGAGAGTGCCCGTTTATGGGCTTCACATATCGAGATTCTCATGGACTCTGTTATTTCCTCTGTCCATGGTTTACATGGTCGGCCACTTCTCCATTTGATTTGTACATCTTTGCTTGTTGTTGTATGTTGTATACTGTCAGTTGGTAGCCTAGGTATGTGGCCGAACCATAGCAGGAATTTAATTATAAAATGCGTGGAAGGGTATGGACAACGGAAAATCTTATTTCCTGTCAATCGAACAGACCTTGGCAAAGGGTTACTTGCACGCAGACAGCGCATGTTCTAATATCTGAGTCAGTGGCCTTACCCCACTTGATCATGTTGGCAGGACATTGCAGTAAAGTGATCTACCGAGGAAAACTAGGCGCAGTGGTGCCTTGTGCCCGATACCATTCCAAGTCAGGCACCATTTTATTGCCCCTTCCACCTCTGAAGTCGGAGTGGGTTCACCTGATGGCAAGGAAGAGTAGTAATCGGGAAAGCTAATCCAACGCAAAAATCAGTCCAATGCACTAGACGTAGTAGCGCGTATTGGACTAAGTTTGAGTTCAAAGCGAGAGAGCACAAAAACAAAACTAAAAATAATTTTTAAATTGTCCCTTCCCATGACACCCCTGACCCCGATGACCTCTGACCCCTTCCCATGACACCCTCTGACCCCGATGTTTAAATTGTCCCCTCCCATGACACCCTCTGACCCGGATGCGATTGTTGAGCAGCCTTTTGTATTCTCTGTTAATCCTCTCCTTTATGGATCTCCTGAACTGCCATGTCTCTGTGTTCCCTGGTCTTTGCCTTAAACCTCAACTGTGCTATGTCATGGTGACCGAACTCCTGTCTATTCTACTGGGCGTGTCCACGACTTCCTTTAGTTTAAGTGACGCTTGGGCAGCTTCGACTGCGCTGCCGATTTCCCTGTTCCTTCCTGGTTTGAGCGCGGGTTGTGAGCTGCTTACTGTTTCATCTGGAGACTCATACGTCTGGCCAGGTCCAACGAAATCACGTGGAGATCTTCCTTCTTCGTCTTCGCTCTCTGGATAACTTCCCAGATCATAGCACCGTGCTGTATACATCCAGGGATTGATTGATTGATTGATTTAGGAACCGACATCACAGCATTCGGGACATTCCCATAAGCGCTCCGTCCCCATCCTCAGCAGCCAGCGAAGAGTTCCAACACTAATAGTTCCAGTAGCAATTTGATTATATGTCCGTCTCGCCTTTCCTCTGAGCGTCGAGCGTCGGCCAGATCCCCTCGTCACACCTCGCTGTCTCATCCAGGGATACGGTTGTGCACTGTTGTGTTGACGTGTTTATTCCTCATCAAGTATGTCATGATTCTGTTGACCTCAACCGAGAAGAATATTTTCCCCTCGGCGTTCAAGAGAGAGATCGGCTTGAATTGGGTTGTGCTGGTCAAATTTTGCTCTTTGGAATTCTTCTGGTTTTCTTCCACTCCGAGCTTGCTTGCTTGCTTGTGTTCGTTGGCTTGAGCTCCAACGCGAAGTCCTCTATGTCGGATGAAGGCATCCTGTTGTCCAACATCAGTGTGATGTCATACAGGACCTGAGGTTTGCGTGAGTATCCGTTGTCCCATGTCTGGCTTATTGGTGTGCAGACTGGTGGTTCCTCGACGTACAGGCAGATACACTCCGACTTCGGAGGAATCTGCGATCCTACTGACTTTAGCCAGGACCCAGAAGGGACCTGTTACCCAAGACGCTCGACGAGGACGCGTCAATAGGTCTTGGCCAATATATAACCCGACCCTGGTGCCTTGGAAACACCTCTGCGTCCCCACTCCGAGCTGACTTGCTTGTGTTTCCACGCGGGTCTCAGGATCTAGTGTAGTCTCTGTAGGACATTCGGGCATCATTTGTAAAGGGTGTACGGTACGCTGTTGGGACCTGGTGCTGATTTGCCTCGTGGCCTCTTAATCATTGCCACGACCTCGCTCCACAACGTAGGCCTGACGTTGAAACACATTGCAAGTTTCACCGGCCTTATGAACCTCATCATCTTTCTGAGTCGAACTTCCCGCCGGATATCAGAGCATATTTGTCTCTACAAGATGTTCTTCCAGCTCCTCTTTCCTGATATTGAGGCTGCCGGATCGTGGCTGTTCGAACAAGTCTCTAGCAATCTGGTATTGCTCTCGGAGGATTTTCTCTCGTGCCTTGCTGTTCTCAGTCTGTTCCTATAGAACAGATTTTATCTCGTGCCTTCCGTGTTCTCAGTCTGTTCCTATAGAACAGATTTTCTCTCGTGCCTTCCTGTTCTCAGTCTGTTCCTATAGAACAGATTTTCTCTCGTGCCTTCCCTGTTCTCAGTCTGTTCCTATAGAACAGATTTTCTCTCGTGCCTTCCTGTTCTCAGTCTGTTCCTATAGAACAGATTTTCTCTCGTGCCTTCCCTGTTCTCAGTTTGTTCCTATAGAACAGATTTTCTCTCGTGCCTTCCGTGTTCTCAGTTTGTTCCTATAGAACAGATTTTCTCTCGTGCCTTCCTGTTCTCAGTCTGTTCCTATAGAACAGATTTTCTCTCGTGCCTTCCTGTTCTCAGTCTGTTCCTATAGAACAGATTTGCTCTTCTCTCGTGCCTTCCTGTTCTCAGTCTGTTCCTATAGAACAGAATTTCTCTCGTGACTTCCGTGTTCTCAGTCTGTTCCTATAGAACAGATTTTCTCTCGTGCCTTCCTGTTCTCAGTTTGTTCCTATAGAACAGATTTTCTCTCGTGCCTTCCTGTTCTCAGTCTGTTCCTATAGAAAAGATTTTCTCTCGTGCCTTCCTGTTCTCAGTCTGTTCCTATAGAACAGATTTTCTCTCGTGCCTTCCTGTTCTCAGCCTGTTCCTATAGAACAGATTTTCTCTCTTGCCTTCCTGTGCTCAGTCTGTTCCTATAGAACAGATTTTCTCTCGTGCCTTCCTGTTCTCAGTCTGTTCCTATAGAACAGATTTTCTCTCGTGCCTTCCTGTTCTCAGTTTGTTCCTATAGAACAGATTTGCTCAACAAATGGCACTGTGTCAGTAATGATATTAATCAACGTTCAATTCCAGCTGACAGGTGTGTCGAACAAAATCACTACATAGCCGTTAGCGCACAGGAAGTTTCAGCGAGAGCGCGATAAACCCATCGGCCACACTGACCTCTAAGAACAATAATACCAAACAGAAATTACTAGCAGTTTGACAAGAGAAGTGAGTGAGAGAAAGAGAGAGAGAGAGAGAGAGAGAGAGAGAGAGAGAGAGAGAGAGAGAGAGAGAGAGAGAGAGAGAGAGAGAGAGAGAGAGAGAGAGAGAGAGAGAGAGAGAACTACTTTGAAATGTAAATGATCAAACTAAACAGTCAACATAGCGAACAAATAGGCTTTAGTGCGACGGCAGAGAAAAATGTCAACAAAATAATAAACTTGAAACCACTCGACAAAATGCAAGAATGTACAAGTGCAAAATTCTTAAGTGTGTTCCCTCCCAAAATTATAATAATCCACTAAACGGGTGCGCAATTATAATTTAAAATTTCTGTCAAGACCATTGTTCAGAATATGTCGTTGTTCTGTGAAATATGTTCACGTGTCTTGTTCCGTGTTATCGTAAAACTTGTTGGCTCTGCATCCCCTTGCAAATCCAAAACCCCCTGCAAATGGCCAGGCCATGGATAGTGCCGGTGTTATTAACGTCCTTAGAGAGACGGCAAGAACGGAGTTCTTTCACGCCAGTGAATCCACTTCGTTGTCCATAATGAGAGACGTAGTAGTTAAATTGGTAAAGCCAGACACGAGATATATATCGGGAGAATGATGGGCCTCGTCAACCAACACAGAACTCTCACTATTAGCCGAAGGACGATGATGTATATGTTAGGTGGGCGGATGACATTACCAGTGGGCTTGTCTGGAGTGCAAGAATGATACCCCAACAGTTAACCAACCAACCAACCAACCAACCAACCAACCAACTAACTAACTAAAAACTAACTAACCAAAAAACTAACTAAAAACTAACTAACCAACTAACTAACTAACTAACTAACTAACCAACCAACCAACCAACCAACTAACTAACCAATCAACCAACCAACTAAAAACCAACTAACTAACTAACTAACCAACCAGCCAATTAACCAACCAACTAACTAACTAACTAACTAAATAACTAACTAACTAAGATCAATACAAACTGCTATTAATCTGTTCATATGTTATTGATCAGTTTTAGTATTAAAAAGACTGTTTTACGCGGTTATTAAATTGTACGTGTTTTGTTGATCTGTGTTATCGTAAAACTGCTATTAATCTTTATGTGTTTTATAGATCCATGTTATTGCAATACAGACTATACAATGTTATTAAATATATTCTTATATTTTATTGAAAAACAGACTGATGTAAGCGACTGTTAAATCGCATGTTGAATGGAAGCGATTGTTAACTCAAACTTTGCAAGTGTCACGTATAGATTATACAAACAAGTGAAATCCATATTTAGAATAACAAAAGAGTAACTTCTTCTTTTGTTCGCTCGCTTTAAACTCAAGCCTTGTCCACACTGGCTTGAGTTTTGGTGTGGATTAGTTTTCCTTATTACCAGTGTCCCACATAATGAGGTGAGCTCACTCCAACTTCTGAGGTACTTGTAATTTAAGTCCCCAAGTCAAGGACGAGAAGTCAACATTTTTGTCCAACTGATCGGTGTAGGAGTTGAACCTGCTACCTCGCCATCAGCACACCGGATGTTTAAGAGCGAGCTCTCTTATCCATCCGGCCATATTGACCTCTAGATAATAAAACAGGCTATAAATGCCAACATTAAAAATTTCCATCTATAAACTGCCTTGACAATGGCTGTCAAAACATATGACGATTAGCATCGAGATGACAGAATTTATGATAATTCGGACGAACACAAGAGCAAGATAACGTAAATATAAATTGCCGTTCATTAAGTTAAAGAGTTGTCTTTGCGACTTAGCTTCCCTCAAAATGTCCAGATTGTTCATTTTGCCTGCTCACGGAATTTTCAGCATTCTTCTATAAAACGAAATCTCCTAAGCTTCCAGGGATATTTTCGTTTGTTTACTATTTGTTCACGATTCGCAGCCATGTGTTAGAACTGGTTCTATGTAACATGCAAGAACTCTTTTTCTAATTTCCAATTAAAAGAACTTATTGCATAACATGTTTTCCATCTGATAGAATGTAGTTTTTGCTTGTTCTATTCTGTTCTTTATCTCAGTGATGCATCATTATCTGATGTTATCCATGTGCCTAGATATTTTAATTTCTGCACTTGCCCCAAAATAACGTCTCATCTCATCGTGTTCCTTTTGTAACTTGCCCCAAAATAACGTCTCATCTCATTCCTTCTGTACCTTGCCCCAAAATAACGTCTCATCTCATCGTGTTCCTTTTGTACCTTGCCCCAAAATAACGTCTCATCTCATTCCTTTTGTACCTTGCCCCAAAATAACGTCTCATCTCATCGTGTTCCTTTTGTACCTTGCCCCAAAATAACGTCTCATCTCATCGTGTTCCTTTTGTACCTTGCCCCAAAATAACGTCTCATCTCATCGTGTTCCTTTTGTACCTTGCCCCAAAATAACGTCTCATCTCATCGTGTTCCTTTTGTACCTTGCCCCAAAATAACGTCATTATCTTTAATTGCACATTTAGGCACACTTTCTGTTTCTTTGATATCACTGTGAATTCTGACTTCCCGTTATTCAAGCTAAAGCCCTTTATTTTTTTTCACTCTCTGCAACCACTGTATCTATTACTTTCTGTAATTCCTTCTGACATGTTGCTATCAAGACGGTGTCATCAGCATAACGTAAGTTATTTATATTATAACTACCAACCATTGGGGCTGGTATATTTTCTGTAGTTCTCATTATAAATTTACTGTACAATGAAAAAATGGTGTGCCAATATGGGTGAATTGTCCACAACACTTAGTCTATGACCATTCATTTTGATATTCGGCTCCGTGTGATTAATCCCTGGATCTGTTTGGCACATGACTACTTGAGCCCAAAGTTGGTAAAGACATATGAGAAAGTTGAAACATTGTGTTGTATGTCCGCCTCTGAGTTGGCATATAGAGCGCAATCGTAAGCAAACAGGAGCTCTCTGAGGTATCGCTGGAAGTTTTGGTTTTAGCTTTCAACCTCCTGAGATTGAACAACTTTCCATCCATGCAGTAGTTTATGTCGATTCCAGTGTCGTTGTTCTGGAAGGCATTCGTCAACATAGCTGAAAACATGAAGCTAAACAGTGTAGATGCCAGGACGCCGTCTTGCTTCACTCCATTGGTGACAGGAAAGAGCTCAGATAATTCGCCATTTTCCTGAACTCTCCTGGATACCATCATTAAATAGTCGCACTATTTTGACAAACTTTCGTGGACAGCCATATTTCGCCATAATCTTCCACAGTCCTTCTCTGCTGACTGTATCAAAAGCCTTGGTAAGATCAATAAAATTGGAGAACATCTCAGAGTTCTGTTCCTGAATTTATCTTGCAACTGCCTTGCAGCGAAAATCATGTCAACAGTTCTTCGTTCTTTTCTAACCGTATCTAACGTCACATTGACTCTTAGGAAAAAGACCTTGATCGAGATAGGCTGTTAAGCGATTGAGACGAATTCTAGCAAGTATCTTCCCTGAAAATGAGAGCAAGGAGATGCCTCAGTAGTTGTCACAGGATTGGCGGTTTCCTTTATGTTTGTAAAGGTGAACTATTGACGCGTCCTTGAAATCTTGTGGCATGGTCTCGTTCACCCATGTGTTTGTGAAGACTTGGTGAAGCTGCTCTATCAGAACTGGTTCTCCTGCTTTGTAAATCTCTGCTGGGATTGAGTCAGGACCAGTGGCCTGACCGCTGGAAATTTGATGGGGTTCCCCCCCCCCCCCCATATCCTTTATAGGACATCGCTGTCAACATCAGTATCTTTCAGCTGATTGTTGATTTCTTGGCAAGATTACGCTCAGTAGTTTGCCATTGCTTTCTGAGCGACCGGCTCCATACTCTCATAAGTCACTGGCGCGACTCGAACCGCTTCCAGTCCCGTGTGTTGCCGAGGCCCATAAGGGAAGCAAAGAATAGCAACACTGTAGCCTACTGTAACAGTAGCTCGGGAAAGTAAAGCAACAGGGACAAACGTCAGTCCAAGACCGAATATTCTTACTTCAGTTTAATCGGTGATACATCATACAAACGTTGTTGACAAAATCAATAAGTGTCAGACTAGATGTTAACAAGCATCCTTCTCTGATGATGGAACAATCCCAAACTCCCTTGTTTCCATGTGGCTCGTCATAGCACGACGAGCCGTACCTACCCCTTACCCCTTAGCGATGTGCCCAAGCGTGCTTATACTAATCTTCCCATTGCACGCCACTTTTGATTCCCCTGTAGCAAGGCTACTCTGTTATACTACCACGCATGTCGTAAGAGGCGACTAAGGAGGCTTGATGGTTCCGTCGCCCTGCTACTGAGTGAGTGCGTGGCGCGACACTGTGAGCTGTGAGTTTCGTGTGAAATGCTTTTGAATCTGCCTGAGGTTTTTTGGAACGTGACTGCATGGTAGGAGTGATGGCAGGTGGCTATGTCCCAGAGTTGACCGGTTTTTGTCTTATGCAGAAATGCGTGGCTGCTGGGCTTCTGGTTGACTGCCATTGCCATCAGCGATGAACTGTATTTTCGTGGACTGTGTGGGTGAACATCTAGGAAACATTCAGATAGGAAAATGACTGCCGATTCCATCAGAGATGAACAGGGTGTTTCGTGGGGGACTGGTGTGTTGACATTCTGGTGGCGGCATTATGGCGGGCTGTTGTTTGTCGAGACTCCTGTCTTTTCCACTTTTCACATGGGGAGCATTTTGTGTGATATTCACTGGCACAGGAACGGAGCATAATAGGGACGACCCGTTGCTGTGAAGTCGGAACTGCGACTAACACTAACTAACTAGAACCGCTTCCAATTCTCGTGCGCTCACGTCAACCACGAGAGTATTCGGGGTTACGGAGAAAGCTGCTAACCTCTCGGCCAGGGAGACCAGCAAATTGATGGATAGCTTTGTTAATTTCCACTATGGTTGGTAAGTCATCAAGAGTATCATTAGTGGGGACTTGGAGAAGGCAGTTGATGATTTCGTCATTGATGTGGAAGAGGTTACATTTAGGATGTTGCTAAAATGCTCTGCCCAGCGTCGGGGGATGTCTTTCTTGTCAGTGACCAATATCCCCCATCCGTACTAAGGAGGGAAACTAAGCCTGGTCATGTAGGGCCATAGACCGCTTTTAGTGAGTCATATAAGTTTTTTTTTTTTTTTTAATATCAAGTCTGTCAGCAAATCCTTGAATCTCATCAGCTTTATTGCTAAGCCAGGAGTTCCGCATGTGTCGAAGTTTCTGCTGCATGACTCTCCGGATGTTGTTGAAGGCATTTTTTATTTTAATGTTGACTTCGGGTCGTTCGAATATACCTTGTGGAGTAGGTGTTTCTGTCCAGCAATTGGTTGATGTCTTCGGAAGTTTCATCGAAACAGGTTTTATTCTTTTTGGGAGAGGGGGTTTGGGGTGGGCTGGACCGAGGATTTCCATAGCAGTGTTGTAGATTGTGTCCTTTAGGGCTATCCACTCTGTTTATGCGTCTTGTTTAACTGCCAGACTGGACTTGAGGCGGTCCTCGATCATACTTACAAACAACAGCTACACTTTCTTACTATTTAGGCAGATGACATTTAGTTTATTTTGCACTTTTTCGCCTTCAGATGTGCATGTTTATTTTTGAAACAATCAGATGGCCTGTCCAACATTCGGCACCACACATGGATTTTGTCACCCGAACGTCTTGTAACAATGAAAAATAATCAGGAGACATTACATATCCTTGTCTGGCACCCTTCTTTATGTCCTGAAATGTCCCTAAAAGGTAGCTGATTATGATTGCTGCTGTTTGCTGCCAATAAATATATTCTTTGTTATTTGCAGATATTTGCCATCAATGTTTAGTTATTGGCTCTAAAAGAATCGCCAAGAATACTACAAGTGTACTAAATAGCATCAAAATATGAATAGACACACTCAATATACATCGTTTAATGCAAAATATGCATTTCAGAAATGTGCCTTTGCTTGTAGTAATATCATAATCTATTTTGACGTCATGTTCCAGCCTTGAGTATGTCTTGTTGGCTGTTTCAGAGTGTTCGACAGCCTGCTCAAGTGTGTCCAGCTAAACGTTCAGAGGGCATGTTCTACCAGAGCCGCAGAGTTTGCCAGTTCGGTGTACGGCCACACGATCAAAGCTTTGGCCAAACATATCGGATGTACCTTCAACTTCAAGTCCTAATTTAGAGCACACCTCGCCTCATCGTGTCCTTTCCAATTGTCATGTTGATTTTTATGTTTTTATTTTTATGTTTTTATTTTTGCCTTCGCTCGCTTTGAACTCAAGCGTAGTCCATACACGTGCTCCTACTTCTAGTGCACTGGGTGGACTGATGTTTGTGTGTGTGTGTGTACTAGCTTTCCCTATTACCAGTGTCCCTCACCATCAGGCGAACACACTCCGGCTTTTGGGATACTTTACGTCCCCAAGTCGAGAATGAGAAGTCAACATTTTAGTCAAACTGACTGGTGTAGAGGTTGAACCCGCTACCTGGGCATCAGAACACCGGAAGTTTAAGAGCCACGTTGACCTCATTATGATTTTATTGTTGACATAAATAGTTCCACATCAATCCTTCATTCTCCAACTCTTGGTGCTTTCCTGCCAACATAATCTTTCTCCACTTTTCCTTATTCTCGATTCTCTTCTACTCCATGTTCATTATCATCAAGTGCCATGCCGACTGGCGTAGGCGTTTATGACTCTCCGCAGATTTCGGTCTTTGGTTGTCTGGATTAACTCTGCCATTGATATTCCTCCACGTCACCGTCGCAATCCATCCAGTATCATTTCTCGTGGTCTGCCTCTGCCCCTCTTCCCCTCGATCTTTCCAGTTGTCACGATGTTCTCCAACGCCCCTCTTCTCATCACATGACAAAAAAGCTGCTTGTCTCTTTCTTATCTTTGTATATAATGTTCTAGTTTCATTGGTCTCTTTCAGGTTACAAGTATATTATAGGTGAATCAGTTTCAGTTAGGTGTCAATGACACAATACTATCTGTTTTCTTCGTATTTCCGGTGGGCGTGAATACATCTAATCCTATAAATACAGGGATATTTTGCACTGGTAATTCTGTTCGTAATCCCGTATACTCTCGTAAGAAACACAGCTACGCGAGATTCAGCAGCGGATCGCGTCGCGTTTATTACTTACCCCAAGTAAGTAAGAAAGCAATGGCACACTACTGAACGTAAAACTTGCCAAGACATCAGCAGCAACTGAAAAATGCTGGTGTTGGCTGTATGTCCTGTAAAGGGTATGCGGGGGAAAAATATTCTGTTTTGCAATTATAACCATTGTACCTGCGTTAACATTTAACTATTATTTTTTTTTTCCCTGCTGCTAAATTCGAATTATGGGGAAACACGGACATTGAGGCAATGAACGAAAATGAAGAATTAATCACCAGTTTTTGAGCCGTAAATCAACATATCAGAGGCGGGCGTGTTTTTCCACATAAAAGAATACACAAAGCAACATGAGTATCATCAGACCTCAAAACAGAAAATTTAAATCATCACATCTGCATTAATCGGACATTTAGATCTTGTCTACAGGCGTAAACGTTATTAGAGTGGAGATGTAGGTTCAGATCACCGGGTATTTCGTGGTGGACAGACTCCAACCAAGTACCCGAGAGAACAATGAATATTATGACACCTTCTGATCATGTTCCTCTTGTGCCTTGTGGTGTCGAGGTGAAGCATAAACAGCGGGCGAGTGCCCGATTATGGGCGTCATATGGACTCTTTATTCCCCCTGTCCATCGTTTACATGGTCGGCCTTTTCTTCTGGTTCCATTTGGTCTATGCATCTTGTTTGTTATGGTATACTTTCATCTCATAGCCTTGTTATGTGGCCGACGCATTTCACTTGTTGCTTACAATATCTCTGTGAGTATTTCTTTACACATGTAAAGATGAATACGGCCTACAAAGACACAATAAAAACAGTACATTTAGCGACATTCCTAGAATGTTCCTGGAGATGAGAGTAGGAAAATTAACAAAACTCACTGCAGCCGACTTTCAAAGCTGAGATGACACGTGATGATGATGATGAATAATCTGAGGTAGACGAAAGAATTACTCATGTTATATACGTTTTCTTTTTTTCTTCTCCTTGTGCCTTCTATCCCTCATTGAGGCACAGATCCTTAACCAGCTGACTCCAAGCCCGCCATATCTATAATTATCTCGTGCCACTCTGCCCATGTCCTTCCCATACTATTCAGTCTGCTACCTGGACTAATCTACTTCTTTTTTGTTTAGTGTGTGATTCATTCATGTCTCTTCTAGAAAATTCTCCTATCCACTTGATTATTCTTCTTTCGTTATCTTCACACTTATTCATGATTGGATTTTGTAGCTAGTTTTTTTTCTTCTGGGGATGAGGAAGCCTAGCGAAAGCCAAATCCTCCTTTGTAGCCTGTATTGTAGGTTACAGTGTCAAAAAAAAAAAAAAATGACTTTCATTTATTGCCAATATAATACCTTGCGGTGTAAGGCCAAGAGAGGTGAGGGTGTTGAGCGTAAGGAATTAAGGCCGCCTGGCTAGTGCAGGTTAGTCCCCCCCCCCCCGAATACAGTGTGATACTACATTTTTTTGTGTGCTTCTCTTAACGGTTCTGGTAGGACGCGGGCGGAACCCTCCCTACGATATGCCTGGCAGGCTGCAGTGTTAATATTCTTTGCTTCCCTTTATGGTCCCAAGCCATCGAGTTGTCTCCTACAGCATGCATGTTACGTTCCAGTGTTACTGTTCTGCTTCCCTTTAGGGTGCCGGGGATACACGGCCGTGGGTTACAAAAAAATCTACGCGTGAGAATGTGGTAATCATCATCATCTTCCTCTTTTGCCGTCATGTGTCGTGGCGAGGATTAGTTGACGTTCCAGCGCCTGATGGGTGGCACTGGATAGTGTCATTCCGTGTGATTGTGATTCCGTAGTAAATAGGTTAAAGCTTATCAGTATCTGGTCTCACCTTCGTGGCAGGCATGTTCACGCACCCCAGTGAACTAGATAGAGGATATCTCCGTGAGGAAGGGTACTAGTCAGTTGATCTCATAGTGCCCTAGCCTAATATATTCAACGACTTCACAATCCAGCGGCAGTAGCTGCCATCAGATAACTTGTTGTTTTCTTTGCATTTATAAACATGTCACATTGTCAGCCTTACATTTTCATTAATAATGTTATGTTGTAAATACCGTGCATCTACATTTATAATCTTTTGATGTCTACATTCATAACCTTGTCATTGTAATCCTCACATCTGCATTTATAGTCTTGTCATCCCATCTACATTTATAACATCATCATGCTGTAATCCCCACATCTACATTTATAATAACCTTATCATGTTGTAATCCCATCTACATTTATAACCTTGTCATGTAATCCTCACATCTACATTTATAACCTCATCATGCTGTAATCCCCACATCTGCATTTATAACCTTGTCATGTTGTAATCCCCACATCTACATTCATAATCTTGTCATGTTGTAATCCCCACAACTACATTTATAATTTTGTCATTGTAATCCCCATATCTACATTTATAATCATATGATGTAACATCTATATTCATAACCTTGTCATGTTGTAATCCCCACATTTACAATCTTGCTGTGTTGTAATCCCCCACATTCATAACATTGTCATATTGTAGTCCCCACATCTACAGTTATCTTGTATTTCCAACATCTATATTCATAATCTTGTCATGCAATCCCCACATCTACATTTATAATTTTGTCATTGTAATCCACATATCTACATTTATAGTCATATGATGTAAATCATCTTATATTTATAACCTTGTCATGTTGCAATCCCTACATCTACATTTACCATCTTGTAATCCCCACATTTACATTCATAACATTGTTATCTTGTAATCCCCACATCTACATTCATAACCTGTCCAGAGTGCAATGAAGGTGCCCCAACTGATAACCTTGTCATGTTGTAATCATAATCACCACATTTACAATCTTGTCATGCAATCCCAGCATCTACATTTATCATCTTGTCATACTGGAATCCCCCACATCTACATTTATCATACTGGAATCCCCCACATCTACATGTATCATCTTGTCATACTGTAATCCCTCACATCTACAATCTTGGATCACTGGCGTGCTCACATCTACGTGTATTATCAACCAAGATCATCATTATATCAACCACCATCACATGTCCCAGGCGCTAACTATGAAGATGTATCTATTTCATCAAGCACGTCACCATGTATAGAACAAAGCAATGTTGTGGGACCACATTCAAAATTTTTGTCAACCAGCTAATGTACACTGTCTTGTATATTTGCACTTTTTTTTATAGAATGAAGTGAAATCAGTGTTAATTAAAACTTGTGATGCCAAAGCACAAGAAATGTCTGGAAAATAACATTTAAAAGTGAACTTAACTTTTTGAGAAACAAGCTAAATAGGTATCCATTTCCTTTATCATGTGCAATGCCTGTAATTTTGAGTGATCACTGTTTGCCATCTCGCCAGTCTCAGATCAGACGTGTGCTCGTGATGTTATCCCATGTGGCCAAGCCATCTAGGTATTATATCAGTTTTCCTCTTGCTATCAAATTTGCCAGCTGTCATTAAGTTTTCGCTAATTTGTGTGTTTTCATCTGCCTACTGGACTTCCATTCATGGTAGCCTCTGGAGGTCTGTGTAACCAATAGGTTCAACAAACTTCCTGTAGTGACCGTGGCTTAGCGTGTTCTTTCTACACACGGTTGAACTGAAATATTGTCTCGTCTTTGACTTTGCAGCATAAATAACAAGCACAACTAAGTCAGAGAAGGATACTGGTAACAGGAAAAGCTAACCCTCTTGCAAAAATCAGTCCAGTGCACTCTCTAGCAGTGGTAGCATGTGTGTACTATGCTAGTTACAAGAGTGCACGCAAAAAATAATTGCTCGTCTATAGTTAATACATGCACCTCCACCAAATGATGTATGGCCTATAGTGCAGTGCAGCTGTCAAAAGTAGCACATGAGAACACAGAATGGCATAGACAGGTCTACAATTCACTTGCGATATCCATGTTTTTTATGAGATCACTTCATTAAACTTAAAAAGTCACTTAAAAGTCGACATGGTTATCATTGCACTGGTTTTTATCCCATATGCTCAGTCTCTTTCCACAGCATGGAAAGCATCGCACAAAGCACGAACTCCATAGCTCCAGCGACAATCCTGAGGAGTCTCCGAAAAATATGCACTCGTGAACTGGAGAACACGGCCCGGAAATTAACCTACAACCCTTGGAGGCTGAATCAGATGACTTGACCACGGAGTTCACTTCATTGCTCCGTCTCCTCTCATAGATCACACAAAGAGAATGTCAACACAGTACATAAACTTACTGCACCAGAGGTGGACACCGATGAGACACAGGCCTGGTCTGTCTGTGCTAGAGGCAGACGCCACAACCTATAATCTACTCTGCCCTCAGAACATTAAGTCACAAGTAAATTGTATCGCAGGTATTTATCCTCTAGCTCTGTCTAAGTCCATGGTAGAGAAAAAATGTTACAAACAATTGATCACAATAGAACATACAACTCAACATATACATCCAACAAAAACTATTAGGGGCGTTCATTTGAAATCCACTCCAATAGCTTTATTACAAAAGCATGAAAATAACATTAAGAGGTGTGGTAGAATTAAACAAAGCATTCATTTTGAATGAATTATGCACTATGGATTGGTCAGAAGTCGCCACCATAGGCATTCAGGCAAACATCCATTGCTTAGGTAGGCGGCGAAAGGCGTCCACAAAAAATGGATTGTGGTTGCTCGCTGAACCAAGTGTTTACCGCGTTCATTACGTCTGCATCTGTATGAAATCGTTGCCCCTGAGAGCTTTTTTTAAAAGAGGTCCGAACAAATGAAAATCACATGGAGACAAATCAGGACTATAGGCTGGATGTTGCAGAATTTCCAGCTTCTTCCTTGCTAATGCTTCCTGCACAATCTTTGCGACATGCGGACGAGCATTATTGTGCAACAAAATCGCATCATGAGAAAGCATACCGTGTCATTTATTCTTGATGGCTTTTTTTTGCAGCTTATCTAGTGTTTCCAAGTAGTGGGTAGAGTTGATGCTGACACTAGGTTCTTTAAAGTTGGCCAACAATAGCCCTTCATGGTTAAAAAATGCACTTAGCATAACCTTACCAGCGGAAACCTGTAACTTGAATTTTGTGGCTTTTGGTGATCCAGCATGCTTCCATTGCAAGCTCTCTCTTTTGCTGCTTGGCTCAAAGAGGTGACACTATGATTCATCCCCTGCCACTATGTGAAAGAGAAATGCATCACCCTCCACTCTGTAACACAGCAAGTGGTTCAAACACCATCCCATGCATTCCTCCTTTTGGTGGTCAGCCAACATCCGTGGTACCCACTGTGAACACACCTTCCGATATCGCAGTTTCTTACGAACGACCTTCTGAATTGTCCCAATTGACACATCAAATTCTTTCGCTAGCAAACATATGCTTTGACAACGGTTCATCTGTACTGTATAATTTTGGCGATGTTTTTTTTTGTTGCAACAATATGCGCTTGACCCGGCCATCAAAGATCGTAAACTGACGTCCTTTCCGAAACATGACAGCCGTCTGTCACTGTTGTCTTCGACACACAATTGTTACCTACGCTGCCTGCATTCTTCGATGAATGTCCACAGGTTGACATCCTTCAAATAAAAGAAAGGACGCTCACCGCTCTTTGAACAGATTTTGGGTCAACCCTGCCATTTTCTCACCAGTCAGAAACACAACCCATGTATCATGCGAGGAAAAGCACTTGCTCTTTTATTCATTGGTCTGCACGTATCACATGACTATGACATGATCATGTTCAACTTGCGCAATTACGCGTTGTGCGGCACAAACGGATTTCAAATGAACGCCCCTTATATTTCAATTATGCTGATACTTATAAATACGTAATGCAAACAAAGAAACCAACATTCTGTTTACGTTTTATAGACTTTATTCTTAAACATAAAGAATGCACAACAAATTATCATGGACAACAACCCACTTTCAACATTACACAAAGGTCTATATAACATGTCAGAGAGGGGTGGTTATGCCTCATATGCCTATGTGGGTATGAACTAGTTATTTTCACTCTTTGTCCTCTTCTTCTTTTTCTTCTTGCTGCTGGAAACATCACCCTCTTGAGTGGTGTCTAGAGACACACTGACTTCCATACTTTCTTCGGCCTCATTTTTATTCTTCTTCTTCTTTTTGCTCTTCTTGGGGGATTCAATGCTCACTTCCACAATTTCTTCCTGTGGCTTGTCCTCACCCTTTTCTTTCTTCTTCTTCTTCTTGTTTTTCTTCACCAAAGACTCATCTGCTTTAGAGTCATCCATGGTGGTGTTTGCCTGCGATTCATCCAGGGTTGAGTTGACTGCCGACTCATTTAGCTCACTCTTCTTGGTCTTCTTTTTCTTCTTCTTTGGTGACTCTCCATTCTCCAGATTGGCAGTATCGTTCATTGTATCATCCGCTGTGTTGACATCATCATTGTCGTTTTGCTGGGCCAGTTTGCGTTTCTTCTCCTTTCTGTCCAGCTTGTTCTGTGCTTTCAAGGCCTTCTCCCTGGCTCCTTGGGCCTGAGAAGTAAACATGCTCGGTACAATAGGCAGAATAGAAAATAAAACATTTAACGCCTTCAACAACATCTGAGATGCATGGATGAGTTGTGACAGTGCAAGTTATAGTCATGTATTAACAGAGTTCAGACAGTACAAGTTATAGTCATGTATTAACAGAGTTCTGACAGTACAAGTTATAGTCATGTATTAACAGAGTTCTGACAGTACAAGTTATAGTCATGTATTAACAGAGTTCAGACAGTACAAGTTATAGTCATGTATTAACAGAGTTCTGACAGTACAAGTTATAGTCATGTATTAACAGAGTTCAGACAGTACAAGTTATAGTCATGTATTAACAGAGTTCAGACAGTACAAGTTATAGTCATGTATTAACAGAGTTCAGACAGTACAAGTTATAGTCATGTATTAACAGAGTTCAGACAGTACAAGTTATAGTCATGTATTAACAGAGTTTAGACAGTACAAGTTATAGTCATGTATTAACAGAGTTCAGACAGTACAAGTTATAGTCATGTATTAACAGAGTTCAGACAGTACAAGTTATAGTCATGTATTAACAGAGTTCAGACAGTACAAGTTATAGTCATGTATTAACAGAGTTCAGACAGTACAAGTTATAGTCATGTATTAACAGAGTTCAGACAGTACAAGTTATAGTCATGTATTAACAGAGTTCAGACAGTACAAGTTATAGTCATGTATTAACAGAGTTCAGACAGTGCAAGTTATAGTCATGTATTAACAGAGTTCTGACAGTACAAGTTATAGTCATGTATTAACAGAGTTCAGACAGTACAAGTTATAGTCATGTATTAACAGAGTTCAGAAGTGCAAGTTATAGTCATGTATTAACAGAGTTCTGACAGTACAAGTTATAGTCATGTATTAACAGAGTTCAGACAGTACAAGTTATAGTCATGTATTAACAGAGTTCAGACAGTACAAGTTATAGTCATGTATTAACAGAGTTCAGAAGTGCAAGTTATAGTCATGTATTAACAGAGTTCTGACAGTACAAGTTATAGTCATGTATTAACAGAGTTCAGAAGTGCAAGTTATAGTCATGTATTAACAGAGTTCTGACAGTACAGGTTATAGTCAACAGGAACAGGCCGAATTAGAGTTAACAAAATAAAAAAGTACATTCACCATGAAAGTGTGACATGATGGGAGACACGGAGAAGGGTGATTGTTGATTCAGTAGTTGAATGATGACTACAAGAAAACGAAATACGCGAGGTTGTGACCTCCGGGTATCGCGTGACATGCCGGAAGTTGACGTCACGAAGTGGAAATTCTGAAGTTAGTCAAGCCAGGGATTCAATTTGAGAAGGTTGTTTCTACAGCAGTTGTAAACGTCAAATATATCATAGAAATATTACTAGTAAGTTGTTAGAATGCAGCGCAACAGGTTAGCGCAGTAATCAAGTATTTGGACCGAGCACTGAGCAATGATTTCGCTATTCAAGTTCGCTGTGCAGTGTGCCCCAAATGGCTAGCCCAGAACGTAAGTTGGTGTAATTAGAAAACAGATTGTGTAATTTCTTGCAAGAAAAGGCAGGTTCGAAACGATCATCCAACCACAGAATTATTACATTTACCTCACAGTCGGTGCACAATGAAATTATGTAACACATTCAGCCTCCTAAAGACGGGAGCACGTTATAGTGGCGGACTGCATATGAGAATGCTGTCGTAATTAAATGAAAGTGATTTGTTCGAGGACGTCAAGCTTGTACTTTTGTGCTGTTATTACCCGTTGTGTTTTTCCGTGAGTGTGCCATTACATCAGAAAGAGCTAAAGTAGATGTATGGCACTCACAGCATTCTAACTTGCCAAGTTTATCACATCATCCTATCAGGTTTCCTTCATGTGAGTTTGAAAAATATGCAACCTTTCCTGCTCAAGTTGTGAAGTCTGGTGGTGGTGGTGGGGATTTATCACTGCAGGGCTGTTCTCCCCGAAATGTTTGCCTCAGAATAGCCGAAAGGATAAGAGCGCTTGCTTCTTTTGTGCTTATGCAATGATAGCACATTCATTTACTACACAAGTCAGTTGGAACTGAAATGCTGAATTCTTGTTCACAAAGCAATAATGCAAATGAATGCCTAGAAAATCACCTGGTGTTGACCGAAATGTACTGCACAGGATGTTGTACATTTTTTAAAACATAAATGTGATTCGTTTAAGTCCTCCAAGATGCCACTTGTCAGCCTGAAGATGCCACCAGTTTGTTTCTTCAGCCCTGCTGCTGTAAAATTATCACTAATGCTCATGCTATCACTTCATATCTCCTCAGTTTTCTGACTTCCTCCCTGGCTAGTCTTAGTCATATTTCATTTTCACGTTTGGGATTAACTGTTCCTCTACCCCTAGTAGAACCTTTCTGTACATTTAAAGATGCTTTATTCCTATTGTGGCAGATTCTCAACCAACTCACTCCAACCCGTCTAAGCCTTCCCTATACCATACAGCCCCTCTGTCCATGTGATCTCTACATGTTTTTGGTCTTCCTCTATTTCTTTTCTTTTGCCATGTGGATTCCAGACAAAGGTCTTTCTAGTTATACTATTATATTATCGTAGCCAATATATGCCAATCTCTGGTTTCTGTTTGGTACTCTCCATGAGCTCCACACTGGTGACCTACCAATGGCCTGATAAGCAGGGCCTTACAGCATGAAGAAGCATGACTTCCAATCAGTCAATGCAGCGATGAAATCAGATCGTTTATATGATGTGCCCCATACCTGAAGATTTGGTCACACAAAATCTCATGATTTTAAATAACACGTCAAAGCTTTCTCCGATACTCATTCAAGCTAATGGATTTTTGTTAACTTTCTAATATCTTACCTCCACGACTGCCTGCCTCATCACGTCAATGTTCTTGGCAGGATTCTCTCCAGTCTCGTAGAACTTGAGCCTGTCTTCAACCTGCTGCCTCAAGTGTTCACCAATGACGGATGTGGGAACATCTTTGAACAATATAAACATGGGTCAGTACACAATGATGGCTGGTAACCAATTTATACATATGCCAAACATTTACATAAGCATATGTATAATAAAATAACATATCCTGAGTTGACATGGCAAGCATCCATACAAGGTTTAACAAGCACAAACTGGATGGTCTGGCCATGTTTCCCCCATGCAAAATCTGCCTTCTTGGAAAAGAACAATTAAGACAGCTCATGCACACTAAAAGCATCTCTGCAGTTCTATACATATACAGAAAATTAAATTTTGCTGCGGACAAAACCTGATGAAGTCAGTTTCTTGACATTCTCTGGTCTCTATTACCAACATCTTCACACAACATATACCTAAATAATGTCACTTCAATCTGACTGGGTTGTTTTGGGGTGCAGTGATGTCTTTTAGAAGGCCATCTATCATTCTGACTGCCAAATATATTTATACATCCTGCCTGTTTACATGACTCACGCCATAATATTAACTACAGTATGTATTATTATTAATCATAAGAATAAGTGCTTGACATGAATATGATCAGGCAATGAAAAAGTCAAAACAAAAACAAGAGGGCCAGTTAGCATCATAAATACACGCCCTAGTACATAGACAGTCCAATGTATTAAAAAGTTGGCAATGCAATGCCACATTAATTATTCTGAATTAAAAATTGTATTAAACTTGTTTAAAAACTAAAGCTCAGTAAAGAAACAAAAGGTAGAAAACATTACACACAGAGTTACTGAGTTACACACAGTTTAGATGTACGAAAATGAACAATCAAAAGCCACAAGGAAAGAGCTTAGGTGTACCCAAATCCACATCCAGAGAAAACTTCAGATGTATGCAAACTGAGACTTTCTGAGCACTATAGCATGTCTGACAGAACTTAGAATACCATATTAAGTATAACATTACAAAGAAGCAAATAGTATAACAATGCAAGCACAATACAAATATGTGTTATCGCTTACCAGAAAAGTTGTCAATCCTGGAGGCAATGGAGCACTTATTGGCCAGGTAGCGAGAGATGCGTCCCTTATTCTTCGCCCCAGCTCTTCCGATGAAGGTGGAGTGAAATATGAGTCCATACTTTGGAGTGTTGCCTCTTGTCTTGAGAGCCCTAAATAATAGAAATTCACAAGTTCATATCTTCAGTGAAGTGGAGACAGGTGGACAAATTAACACTTCAGAAAAATTCCATTTAACTCATTATTTGTGGGATTAAAACACCTGCTTCAGCAGAATTAATTTATTTACATGTTTCAACCAAGGATGTGTCTTTAATTAACTGTAGTTTAACGACTGTTCAGCATTAAAAATGTTAGTTATATCTGAAATATGTGAATGTGTCATGGCCTAATTTTAAACATTCTTATTCGTAACAGCATATCTTATACAATTAGTCACTATCATTGAATCTAAGAATGAGATTACTGAATGTTAGACAGAACTGTTATATGGCAGTGAATCATGAAATGTGAATGAATGTAAATATGATGGGCTTGGAGGCAACCGAGGTGTGGTTTATGGGAGGTATGTTGCGAGTACCTTGGACTTCCAGAATAAAAGATGAATGAAAGTAGTACATTAAATATAAATATAAGAAGCAGACAATGTTCTCTAGTCGTGTTATAAAAAGAGGTTTTGGAAGATATCGAGTTGACTGGATCAGATGTAGTAGAACCAAGGGCAGGTTGAGAACAATCGTGCTGGATGGACCGGATGGTAGCAGGGAGGAATATCATTAATATTTTATTATCAATTATTTAAGAAAACCTAGGAATGAGGTCTGTGGACATGCATGAAGCATATGCCAGTTGGCAGAGCACACAATGTTGCTGAATTGTAAAGTCTGTTGGTGCCAGCAACTTAAAGTAGCTACTGTCAGTTAGCTACAGAGTTACCGTCAGCTTCAGGGATCTGCGGGACTCTGCGGCCAACACTTTCAGTTTCCACGTTTATCTTCATTGATTCCGTTCCAGTTATTATACTATATTATGTTCCTTCTGATTCAGGCCCATTCTGCCTTGGTCTCCAAGTTGTCATGTCTACACATTTTAACATGTCAGATTACATGATGTGACAGCTGATGATCAAGTGATAATAATAATGATTTCTTTGCTGCTTCTCTTCTACGCTAGAGTGCAGAGGCAAGCAGTCTTGTACATTTGACAGGAATGACTGGATATATCCTACTACTTTATACACTTAAAATGTGTATATATCTATAATATTGTTATACATTTGACAGGAATGACTGGATATATCCGACTACTTTATTCACTTGAAATGTGTCTATATCTGCAATATTGTTGTACATCAGCATCTTATTGCATGTGTTATTCAAAGGCTTTCTCTGTGTATTGAATTATAGAATACTGAAAGAGACAATAAGTACCTGAACAAAGCTTTCTCAGCTCCTAGAATCTGCACTGTCGATGCGGGGTATTTAGCCAGATTAGTCAAACTGCCAGCATGGGAAATCAGACGAGCACCAACCTGGACAATAAAATAATGTGTTAATTCACTGATGGTAAAATTGTCCCCACTTAGGAAGAGTGAAACAAAAAAACTGCCACTTCCTAAATATGGAAAAACGTGGTTAAAAACTCTAAAATGTGTAATGTTGAACTAGATATGGAAATGCACCAACATATGTGTGTAGGTATGACAGGTCAATTGTGAAGTATTACGTAGAAACTGCATAATATGATGCTCCATTTCAACTTTATTTGTCCTGAAGTTGGGAGAAACTGAACTTGTTCAATGTGCCTGAGCTTGCATTCAATATATTTAACCCTCAAAATAATCATTTGATAAGAGGCTGCAATCTCAAAATATCCGCCGCTGGAAATAACATAAAAAAAAAAATAATACTTGTTTAAGAAAAATTAGTTTTAGTTTACATCTCTGACTAATCTCTACTCAACATAGATCACCAACAAGATTTTAAACCCTTGGCCAGTTCCTCTGCCGTTTACATTTTCATGTCCTAAGTGTCATCAATGTCCGACACCCATCTTCAAGCTGGTCAACCACTACCATTACATTTATTTTTTCCAAACTACTATGATGTTTAATATGGCCATACTCGAAACTAGTTATGAACCGGTTTTCTTCGATGTTCAGTTCCTTTCCAATATCAAGATAATTGTTCTTAGATTCTAAGAATATTTCTGTAGCAGAAGTTCAAAAGCCCCAACTTTCTGCTTCAGAGATTGCGAAATGGTGAATACTCATGTGGCCATAGGAAAGATGTCCTGTACTACATGATATTAATTACGTCACTTCAACCCTCTAAAAATGCAATTAGCTAAAGGAGCAATGCAAGAGATGACAGTTTACGGACAAGTTAGTGGATTCAACAATTACCTGTTCACCAATGAGTGCAGCCAGATTTGGGGCCACGCTGACCATTTTGTTGTGCAGGTATTCGGCAAGTGTCTTTCTGTAGTCTGAGAGACTGAGCACTCGTTTAGAAAACATCTGAATATTGATCAAATCAATGGTTCCTATGTCAATACCTGTGGATGACAAAACCAGACAGCTCAAATATCCATTCCACACAACAATGATGTGTATATACAGAAACATCCCAAATAATCTCACTGGGGAATGTCCAAGAGTTAACATCCCATTAGTCATTAGATGCCATAGCTGGGGCGGGGTTGAGAATAAGCTCTCAACTGTGACAAAATACTCCATAGTGTGACAGCAAATGTCCAGCTCCTGGCCTGGTTTAAAGTAACCATACAGGGGGCTATGGTCAGTCTGTCGCCATAAAACCAGACTGCAACATACATATGTAGGTACATACTCATATATCTAAATTTGAGTAAGACCAGTCTACCTTAAACAAAAATGGAAGCCGGAGGCCGCCAACCTGGAGGAGCACCACAGTAATCAGTATGCCACACACACCCACAAAAACCCAATGGAAATATGTCTAACTTGACTGTGATTGCCCTGTGATAAACCCGCAGGCATGTGCAGTGCCTTGAGGTGACCCACATAACTAGAGGTCCTCCAAAGAAATGCTGTTGATCCATGGGACAAGAGAATAGTGACTATAGATACAGATAATTTCAAGCAAAGGGAAGATGGACGACGCCAGAAGTGCATAGCCAGATAAACCACATTTTGTGTATGTGTGCGTATTCAGATGTAAGACTAAAACTTGATATGGATCTAATGAAAAATCAACAAATCATTGCATAAATGCATCATACCAACTCAACCGAGTGAAGAAATGTGTTGATCACAACTCACATTCAAGAAAGAATTCACCTCTCAACAACGTGGCCACAACGACTAACAGCTCACATAATATGACAGATAAATTATATAGAGATGTATTAGCAAACAAGGAAGCAATTAACAACAGAATTAACTGAATTTGACTTAACAAATCTCTTGATGTTTTCAATCAATACCTCAAAAAACAATTAATTCTGGTTATGATGCATTTATCCAGCATATTTTCAGTTTTCCTACAATCAGTCACATTAAAGAACAGATTAAATGGTATGGCTACCTCACACGAATACCCTGGTACCATCTGACACATTAAAGAAATGTAATGGATGCAGAGCAAGGGGAAGACCAGGTAGAAGAGAGTGATGGTATCAAGAACAACCTTAGAGAAATGAATTACAAAAAGCATTTAGAAAGAACACATAAAAGATCTTTACATCCCCCAACACTTCAGTGAGGTAAATGGAGGAAAAGAAGAAATCAAAATGCATTTGTCTAGCAGATTCACCACCTTTCCTACTTTGAAAACTTACCCATAGAAGACTTGGCTGCCTCCATAATTGCTTTAGCCTTGGCACTGTCCATAACAACCTCTTCGATCAGGCTCTCGTGATCTGGGGTCAGTTTGGTGCGGTCACCTATCAATCCGGTCAGTTTTGCAAACATGTAGTTATCGTTGACAATCTTCACCAGCTCTGGAAAGTGGTAAGAATACCACTCCCTGCAAAACATTATAAACATACAGTTAGGATAATACAAAGTCTACATAAATATGCATTTCTGTAAAACCATTCATCTCTTTACAAATAATTACATGACAATGATCTTTAATCGGTGTTAAAGCACTTGGGAAGAACTGTGTCTCGCACAGCCTATCAACCGTAGTTATGCTAATTGTTCCTGTGGTGCACAGAATGTGAATAACCCTACAACATTTCTGCTTCTAATTTTCACAAGTGATGGCAAATTTAATGTCTAAGATGCTTTCAAAAGTAATGACAACTTTCAACAGGCTAAGATATGTTAATCTATCTGTCAGCCTGCTGCCGCCTATGACATGAGTTGTATATTTATTGTCCTCCTCTCATTATTAAAGCCCTCTATTTTTATGCCCCAACATTGATTTCCTCAAACACGTGTATGTGCAAACATAAATGTTGTTACCAATTTGCCAACTATGCGCATTCTCTGAGGAAATGCCATAGTGCCACAAGCGTATACATATTTTAATCAGACCCCACAAACAACATGTTGCAGGATTTATTGCCTAGCATATTTCACTGCACTGGATTTATTTTAACCCCCGTCAGCACTAACTAGCCTAGCCAACAATGTTAAATACTGGCAATGCACATACCTGATTCTCATGGAGAAGGTATTAATGTCTTTGTCCAGTTGGTCCAGAAGACTGACGCTCTGAATGATCATGTTGTCCACTCTGTTGACATTGAACTTGACCTTGTCTCTGGAATAGCTGTGGCCAAGACCCAGCTGTGCCTTTCCTGCCGTAATCTCGGTCAATCCTTTCACAAAGTGGTGGAAGTGGGTGCGGATGCCTGCAGAGATAGTTTACAACAGATAAACATGGTGCATAAAATAATTTCATTACATGTCACATACACACTGTGCTGATAAAGTTACAAGTGCAGTCGGATGAGGGTTTGATGCCTGGGCTCATTGCCTGCTAGAGTGAGGGAAGATTAATCACCTATTCCTCCATGCATCTAGGCCTACAAGATGTGATGGCTCTATTACATCACAGAACCATAGGAAGAAACTGCTTTAGGACAAATTAATGAATTAAATTAACATACATAACTATAATCAATTTGAGAAAGAAAAGTATAGATCACAGAAAGACCACTTCTACTCCAGACTTAGCTTTCTGCACAGGAGACATCCTCCACAAAATCGATCGCCATGTGCTGGACCAATTAGCAGGTAGTGACCACAGACCAATCAAGCTTGTAATGAATATGGAGTATGTTCCACAGGAGCAAAAGCCCTTGCCCCGCTGGAATTACAAACGAGCAGATTGGGACAGATTTGCCATACTAACAGACAAATATTGTGAAAACATAAATACACGATATGGCAACATAAAGCAAATGGTGGAAAGTCTAAACAGAGCGATAATACAGGCAGCCACTGAGTCCATTCCTAGAGGAGTGAGGAAAAATTACAAACCATACTGGACTGAAGAACTACAAAGTTTGGAGGACAAAGTTGAAGATGCCAGGAAGACAGCAGAGAGAGAACAAACAATTGAAGCGAATATCTCTCTCAAAGCCATCTCAGCAAAATATAAAAGAACAGTAAATCAAACAACAAGAGATTGTTGGAGGGAAAAAACAGAAAACCTGAATTTTGACAGGGATGGAAACAAACTATGGAAACTAGTGAAAGCCATGAACAATGAAGGACCTAGAAACAAACAAATAACAATTAAACAAGGAAATGCCTTGCTTACAGGAAAAAAGGCTGCAAATGCACTAATGGAACACTATGCAAATGCAAACCACATTGATATTACAACCGAACAGAAGAAAGCAATCAAAGACAGATACATCATAGAAATACAGAGACAGCAGCAGAATATATGATGGAAAATCTAACAATGGAAGAAATGGAACAGGCAATGAATACCCTAAAAAAAAAAAATCACCAAGAAAGGATGGAATCACAAATGAAATGCTAATAGGACTAGGCAACAAGGCAAAAAAGAAACTACTAGCAGTCCTAAATAACAGCTGGAAGAGAGGAATAGTCCCACAGGCATGGAAGGAAGCTATACTAATACCAGTCCCAAAGAAAGGAAAAGACCTGGAAGAACCAAATGGCTATCGACCTATCAGTCTACTTAGCTGTGTAGGAAAATTAATGGAACGCATTATCAATGGCAGGCTAACATGGCATCTGGAAGAAAACAAACTCTTAACACCACACCAAGCAGGATTCAGAAAGTACAGATCCACTGAAGATCAAATAACCTATATAGCTCAGGAAATAGAGGATGCCTTCCAAGAGAAAAAGCACACACTAGCAGTCTGGATAGATTTAGAAAAAGCATTTGATAAAGTATGGAAGGAAGGACTGAAAGTAAAACTGCAAAACATGCATGTTTGTGGAAAAATGTATAAATGGATCAGCCACTACCTTGAGAACAGAACTGCCAGGACAAAAGTACAAGGACAAACAAGCAAAATGATGCTGCTGGTGCAAGGTGTCCCCCAAGGAGGAGTTCTTTCACCAACATTATTCCTAGCATATATAAATGACATCACAGAAAATTTTCCAGCCAGAGTACACACATCCTCCTTTGCAGATGACCTAGCCATATGGACATCTGAAGAATATATTAGTACAGCTAACAGCAGAATACAGCAAGCCTTATTAGCGCTAGAGGACTGGTCAAAATCATGGCTAGTGAAGATAAGTGAGGAGAAAACAACATGCACAGTGTTCTCCCTCTCAAATAAAACTCAGCAACCTAAGCTGGTATTGAATGGAAAAATATTGCGCCATGAAGAAAATCCAAACTATATAGGAGTCACCTTTGATCGTCGCCTGACATGGAAGACACAGGTTGAGAAAAATCGAACAAGAGCAAGGCAGAGAATGGCAATCATGAAAAAGCTTGCTGGTACAACGTGGGGAGCAGATGAGAAAGTTCTCAAGAAGTTATATACTGGACGGGTGAGGCCAGTACTGGAATATGGCATTGCAGCTAAGTCAAACTTTAACAAAATAAGTAGAGTCCAAAACCAAGGAATGCGAATCATAACTGGAAGCCTGAAGACAACGCCTATTAATGAACTAGAAAAGATCACTTGTTTACAACCAATGCAGGATAGAAGAGATAGCAGAGCCCAGCAACAAGCAGAAAAATTTAGAAGATTGACAGACCACCCTATGTACAACAGATTTAATGGTTGTGGAAAGGGAAGACTGAAGCGTAGCAACTTTGTAGAAACTGCAAAACAAAGGATTAGGGCAGATCCTATACTTAACATATCAACAGTCAAGCCCATACACAATGCACACAACTTCCCAGCTTGGAGACAGCAGCAACTGCCTGAGATGATAGAAAACATTCCTGGTATTGAGAAAAAGAACACTCAGCATGACACCGAAAGAAGAAAAATAACCCTAAACTATATAAAAGAACATTACCCAAGCAGGAATTGGACCCATGCATATACAGATGGATCAGCCAAAAATTCAATAGAGAATGGAGGAGGAGGAATTCTCCTAAATTTAAAAAATGGAGTGAAAAAAAAACATTCAATGGCAACTGGAAAATTTTCAAGTAACTTCAAAGCAGAGGTAGAGGCTTTGAAAACTGCAGCAGAAATGCTCCTGATGGAGGAAAATAAAGAGAAGCAAATAGCTATCTTCACAGATGCAAAGTCAGTTGTCTCAATACTGAAGAGCAATAACAGCGCAGAACTAACTGACCTAAGAGCAGCACTCCATGGTCTATGCCAGAAATCCAAAAAAGTTGTAATACAGTGGATCCCATCACATTGCAGTATACCTGGAAACGAAGAGGCTGACAGACTGGCAAAAGAGGGCGGACGACTACCACAGCCTGACATAGACATAACCTATGAGGCAAAGAGGTTGATAAAAAGCACTTATAGAACCAAATGGGAATCAGAGCATCCAGGCCATCAGAAGGATGATGCATATTACAAACTCGACCGAAGAGAACAAGTAGCAATCTTCAGACTGCGCACAGGACATAACAGGCTGAAATACCACTTGTTCAATAAACTAAAGATAGGAGATACCGATGAATGTAATTGTAGAACTGGAAAAATGACAGCAAAACATTTGCTGCAGGATTGCCCAACGTATGCAGAACAGAGAAAGATATTTTGGCCCACACCTGCTTCATTTGAGGACAAGCTCTATGGAGATATCAACAAGCTCAAGTTGACCGCAGCTTACTTTAACTGCATACAGGTTGACATTTAAAGGTGCATGAAGACCCAGAGGCATGAAATGGAATATTGCTTGGATAGCAAATCCATTACGTGGAAAGTCCGAATCAAAAGCCCATTGCGTGGGCTTCATAAAAGGTGGAAAAGTGTCCTAGTGGCATGAAATGGAATATTGCTTGGATAGCAAATCCATTACGTGGAAAGTCCTAATCAAAAGCCCACTGTGTGGACTTCATAAAAGGTGACCACGGAAGCTAAGCAACCATGTGCAGGATGTGATAATTTACTGGGTGAGCCCAAAACCAGATAATCGGGTCATGGTTCAGTAATAGAAGCCTCCTTGAATCATGGACAACGCCCATTTTGGATAGGCCTGGTAGGTGGCACCATCTGTACATGAATGGACAAAATTTACGTCAAACCCTGGCGCAGTGGAATTCCCATGAAAATACAACCCAGGAAGGCTCAACCTAGATTACAAATGCTGTAAAGAAGTGATGGGTTGGCTGAAAGGTGTAAATATCACGGTTCTGTAATAAACAAACAATGCAATTACATCCATAACACACTGGACGATGCAGAAGAATGCTTGCTTGCTTGTGTTCGTTGGCTTGAGCTCCAACGCGAAGTCCTGTATGTCAGATGAAGGCATCCTGTTGTCCAACATCAGTGTGATGTCATACAGGACCCGAGGTTTGCGTGAGTATCAGCTGTCCCATGTCTGGCTTATTGGTGTTCCTCGCCGTACAGGCAGACACACTCCGACTTTGGAGGAATCAGCGACTGACTGTATCCTATGACTGAATCCTACTGACTTTAGCCAGGACCCCGAAGGGACCTGTTGCCCAGTTCGCTCGACGAGGACGCGTCAATAGGTCTTGGCCAGTATATAACCCGACCCTGGTGCCTTGGAAACACCTCTGCGTCCCACGCAGAAGAATAAAATGAATACTGGATCATTTCCAGCAAATTCTCTGGGGTAAAAAAAAGCAGTGGATAAGGGACATGATTATCCCATCTGATTATGCACCAGCCCAGAATATGTGAAGGCCTAATTCTACATGCCCCTACAGCAACATCTGACATAGGATTACCTCCACGGATTAGTGGTTCTGATTCTGAAAAGAAAAGAACTTACCTCTCATAATCTCTACAACAACACCGCTGAACTGACATGAGATGCCCAGCACTTCAGAAATGACCGCGCCAATCTTGGCATCACCCACTCCAAGGATAACCTGGACCTTCTTCTTGCTTTTGGGGACCTCTCCTTCCAGAAATGATTGCAGATCAGGGTGCAGTTCACCTGAAACAAATAAACATATATCTTACAATTATCTCTGTATAATGTTCACAAATATGTTACGGCTCTGCGGTTTTATTATATTTTCTAAAGAACTGCTGCAACATGCATATCACAATATACAGGACAGGGTCTCTGCTTATACTCTAGCCACATTTACACAAGAAATCCCATTTTCTTGTGTGTATGCTGCTGTAATGGAGAACTAATTGGGGCTCCCAATTAAGGTTGTTTCTTGTATAGCCCTATATATGCTGTGGGATTTCTAAATAACGAAACACACAAATGACCTATCTTTGCCACGTCCCAGAAGGTGACTTCTATCAACAATCAACATGTTTCATACTGGGAGCCACTGAAAAGTACTACATCTTTTATCTCTTTCTGCTTATGAATTAATAGTCACATTTGTGTCATTTCTGTGTTGTTTTTTCTTCTTGTTTGCTGATGAAGGCTTGTCTCCACAACATCCTGTTTGTTTTTTGTAAGTATGTTTTGTAAAACTGCCATACACTTTTGTCTTTTTCTATTAACCCTTTTAGGGCGGTTGGGCCAATTTTTCGACCATGACGTCACATCACTAGCGAAGAAGACGATCTGCCGATTTGATTGGCTTCATTGTAAGAACTGCTTTGATTGGTTTGCTTTTAATAGTACAGGCCAATCAAATGCTGCCTTGTAATCCCCGGCCATTCTTGTTTGCAAATGGCTGCTTACAGAACACATTTCTAACAAACGGATATAATTTTGTGAGTTTTTAATGCAGTAACCCAGTTTTTGGTTAATTTTGGATGTTTAATAATGGCCAGCTTTGAACCCGAAGACGTGCTAGCATTGACTAGCTATGATAGCGATTTTGACAGTTCATGACTGTAGTGATACAGAAAGTGCCTATGAAGTTTTCGACCTCGTGTCCCTGTGGTTTTAAGTGTATTGGGAATTAGAGGATCGTGTTGATCTATATCCATTCATGGAGATGTCCGGACCAAAACACATGCCACCTGAAGATAGCCCACCTATTACAAATGTCAAAAGGGACTTCATGGTGGTTGTTTTTTAACCATAAGTGTTTAAAATTATTCTAAAGTGGTGTAGGTATTCAATGAGGAAATAGGTGAGTACCATTTAAAAAAAAATATTTAGTACCAATTCATATGAAAATATTTTATTTTTCAGAAAATGCAAATGAGGTCACCAAATTTTCATAAACATGAACAAAACAACTTCAATCATACACAGAAATAAACTTTACTATATCCTCTTTAAGAATAAATATACTTGTATATACATATATAGGGTTCTAATATTTTTTTTTGTTAAATGACTCTGTCTTCTCCTTTGGCCCAATGTTGTTCCGTCCTAAAAGGGTTAAATCTTTTTGTTTTTATGTTGCATATCCCTTACAAGACGCAGTAAACACCATCATTTTTCAGCTGCTGTTGATGTACAACGCAAGTTTAACGTTCAGTAGTTTGCCACTGCTTTCTGAATGACCAGCTCACATACCCCGTAAGTTACCAGAGCTGCGCGATCCGCTGTCGAATTTCGCGCAACTGTTTTCCCCCAAGTGGATATACGGGATTACGAACGTCATTAACCCCTTGGCCAGGGATATACCTACCCATTGAATGTTTTAGGAAGTGTTTAGTTTTTATTTTAAATGTCTGTAAACCAGGACTGCATAGCTGTTTTCTTGAAATTGTTTTATTTCTTTTAATATAACTTAGTTCTAAATTTTCCTCTCAAAACAGCATCACTATCCGTATGCTTACAGATTCAAACTTAAGAAAATCTTACCTGCAGCAATAGCGTTGATATTGTCCAAAGAGTTGGGCCCATTTCTGAAGGCCTGGAAAGCAGTCAGCTTCACTATGGACTGGAATTTGCTGATGTCAGTGACACTGCTCTCAACTTGAGGAAGCAGAGTTGCAACTTCATCAAATTCTTTCACAGAAAACAAACCATAGCCGGCAGCATGCTCAAACAGAATGTAGAGCAGTTTAGTCTGGGGAAAGGAAAAAATATGTAAACAAATTTACCTCTTTCAATCTTTTCATACAACAACGTAAAGAAAGTCCCACCGGAGATTTACACCACATATTTTATGCCAGAACATACTGCGTGGGGGTAGCCCGTTTCTTTCCTCCCAGGACATTCTGATAATTGATTTATTTGGTTGCTTCGGGATTTGAGATTTAAATATTGAGCACAACCCACTACTGGCAACGCTGATTGTATTCTGGTATGAACCTAAGGCCTATCCACGTCAATGTGGAAGCACTAGACTCGAGTTTCGCTCTCATTTGATCTCAACAGTAGTGCATATCCTCGACCGGACCCGGAAACAAACCCCGGATCACTGGTATGCGCAGCGGGTGTGTAACCACTAGACCATGTGGCACACGCTGGACGCGACCAAATATCACAACATCACCCATCGTAGGCTATAGCTCAAGATTTGCCCGATCGCTGCGACTGACATCCATCAATCGATGTGGCCCCGAATGATCAGGTCTTCTTGCTGGCAAGGCACTCCAGGCCGCCTAAATCCAGCGAGCAATAATCAAATTGATTTATTTGGTTATTTCGGGATTTGTGATTTAAATATTGAGCACAGCCCACTACTGGCAATGCTGATCGTATTCTGGTATGAATCTAAGGCCTATCCACGTAAATATGGAAGCATTAGACTCGAGTTTCGCTCTCATTTGAGCACACCAGTAGTGCATATCCTTGACCAGACCCGGAAACAAACCTTGCATCACTGGCGTGTGAAGCGGGTGTGTAACCACTAGACCATGTGGCACACGCTGGACACGACCAAATTATCACAACAAAATATCATATCACCCATCTTGAGCTTTAGCCTACGATGTGCTCAATATTTAATTCTGATAATTGTCTAGTACTCACTTTTATGAAGCCATGGTTGATAATTCAAATGTTACTCGTTTTTAAACCAATCTGATCCAGGTTAAGTGTATCCAGAAATATATTTGGAAGATTCTTGCAATAATGTAAAGCCACTGCTACTGAATAGGAAACACTGAGAAAACCTAATAACTGTATTTATCTAGAAACTATATAGTCCTTTCTCTGGAATGCACAGAACAAATAAAATGCGGAAATCTAAAACGGACATAAAAGAGAATTAAAGACACATGAATATGGGAAAACACTGACTGAGCTGAGAAGACAGAAAAAGATATGCCAGCTTGGGTGTGAGTTGGTTGAAGGCCTATGGTCCAATGGGCAAAAAGAGAAGATTGTTATTACTAAAAAATACTTTTAAATCTAAATGAGCATGGATGGCAGAATTAAATGTCTTGGTCTCCTCTTTAACAACCTTGGCTGTTCAGCAAACATACCAAGAAAATTATTTGTTTACAGGGTATGAGAAGAGCTGTATGGACTAGAGGACAGTAATAGTTGTGTTACATAAATTGTAACAATAAACAATGATATTTTTTATCCAACCATGGCAATACATGGTCTTAGAGCACAAGATCATCACACCCCAACACTTGACGGCAAGTGTGGAATAAGAAAAGAGACATTTGTATGGGGCTAGATAAATGACAAATCTTCAGTGAAGAAGAACTATACGAAGTGACTATTCGCAATGGAATTGCGAATATAAAAAAATTATATTCGCAATCGAAGTAGGTCACGTGATTATTCCTATACGTGTGTCCACATTACAATATTTTGTTGATCCGTTAACGTGTCCTCAGTAGCATAGTAGTTAGTGTTTCCGCCTAGTGCACGGGAGCTCCGGGTTCGATTCCCAAATCGGGAGGTGACGTTTTTTTTTCTTCCCCATTTTCAGGAGTTAGGTGACACCAATGCTTGTCTGATGATTTCGCTTTAGGCATATGTTTTCTACGGATTTTGTGTGTATTAGGTGTTGTTTATCTTGCTCCGCAGGAACCTGCACACTTGTCTTTCTGTTCTTATCTGCCCTCTACTTTTGTTATCTTGTTATCTATAGTTCTCTCTCTCTCTCTCTCTCTCGCTCTAAGTCTCGATCTCCCACCTCTCCCTTTCTTGTCTTTACCACTCTTTAATGTCTTTCAATACATCTTTCTCATATCTCTGACTCTCACACTGTCTTCGTTATCTATCTTTCCCCTCTCTCTTTTCAACCTGCTTCAGATATACCGGGTTTTCTCAGTGAACATTCCTATTTAAATTAACCACCTTCTTAGACTTCTTAATGGCCCAAACTAAAATTGACTAGTAAGCAGACGATGTGACATGTTTGTTACTTCCCGCAAATCGATTGCAAATATAATTTTTTAATATTTGCAATTCCATTGCGAATAGTGCCTCCCATATATTTATATGAGAAGTCTGGGGAAGACGGAGGAATTACAAGTTATGCCAGAAAGGCCTACCTCCTGTTGCTGAAACAACTGCTTCTTATTATAACAATGTACACTTGTGATTGTTCATGGCTATTGCAATACAGCACCACCCACACTAGCGAACATTCAAAACCAGACTTCACTATTTAATGTTTCAACACTATATTATGCTCTCTCCTCAAAACAGAAAAATATACATGGATTTCATAAAACATGTTCATGCCCACATACAGATGAGTAATTTTTGTATTTTAAAGTAGTGCAATGATATCAGTGTGGTTGATTTTGTGCTGCCGAAGGAATGACCCGCAACTTCCACTATATTCGCAGCAATGACTCTATAAAAGCCTAGAACTTCGCACCTAAATGCCACGGCAGTATCCCCTGTGCTACTTTCACTTTTTTTTTGTGATTTTCGAGTGAATCCCCAAGTGGGATACAAGATTCCTCATTGCCTTTCTTTCCCAGAAAATTATGAAAGTGAAAATTGGTATCCATATTCAAGGGCTGCAATCACAATGAAATGTACTTGTCAAACTTTTTAAAACAGTAACTTTCTGCAGGGGACTGAATCCAGACTGTTGTTTTGGAAACATGGGGACTTCTATGCCAACTGCTCTGTTCTGTTGTGAAGGGGCTACAAATGCAATTCGTAATCTAGCATACCACATTCTAAAAAATAGCTGCGGGCATCAATGGCAGACTACTTTACGTAAACTTGCCAAGAAATCATAAACAGCCAAAAAATGCTGCCATGTCCTGTAAAAAAAGATATGCAACTATTTTTTTAAACTTTTAAACTATGCCACCACAGCTCATCTGAGAAGGCCAGTATTCACTTATAATTTGATGGGACCTTTTTGTTTGAGGTAGTAAGTCCCAGTATGTATATACCTGCCTCAAAGTCACACAGGGTGGGCACCATATTGTTTTTAGTTATAGGCATATTTCCATGTGTGTATGTGCTAGGGCAGTGGTTCTCAACCGGTGGGGATACCACCAAACCCTCACCCCAATGGAATTTTAGGGTTCTCAATTAAGATTATTTCAAGATCGCATTAATACAAGAACTGATTACTTGATGTTTTCCCCTCCATACTTTAGGTACTTTTAGCCATTCTGAAATTCATTTTCTAATGTAATTAGACCAGCAATTCACGTTTTATGTAGACATCTAGACTTCTAGTATGTATGTGTTATTAAATTTAGCTTCGATTTGTACATATACAGCTTAGGTGCAGGGGTGGATTTATAGGGAGGAAATACGAATGGGGGGAGGGGTGGCATTTTGAACGGGAGAGTTTATTCACAGGGCCCTATGAATAGACACTTTGTTTATACATAGGGCCCTATGAATAGTCAGAATAGACACTTTGTTTATACATAGGGCCCTATGAATCGATACTTTATACTTAGTTGAAGTATGGCTGTTTAAATAATAACCACTTTCGTGTCTAACTACCCACCTACCTAACCAACTATGAATAATACAAAGAATTATCGCCGAAGCAATGGAGTACGTGCTTTGTGCTCGATACCTTTGACAACAGCCAGCGGGGAGCGGAGGAGAAGAGGTAGGGGAGAGGGGGGAAGGAAAAGGGACGGGTTGGGTATTGGAATTGCCATAGTGCAAAGCAACGAGGACAAAAACTGGTCTACGATTTTGATGTCCTGATGTTACAGGAACTGAATACGAACTCTTTTAAGTGCCCTGGCTATACATGTTACATCAACCCAACTGGGCAGGGAAGACATGGACAGGCTCTGGAGGTCAAGGACGGTTTACAGCATTCAATACTGGATATGAGTGGTTGGGGTCAGGAGAGTAAAGAGGTGCAGGGAATGAACTTGTTCTTCATTTACCTATCTGTTATGTTATGTGGTTACTTCAGTGCACGCTCCAAAGAGTGGGACAGGTCGGGAGAGAACAGGCAGGGCACTGCTCTTGCTGAGGCCTCCCTTGAGACGGATGTTGTCTGTCTAAATGATGGGACACCAACTAGGTAGGCAATGAGACCGGGGCACCCTGACACGGCCATCGACCTGGCACTTGTATCAAAAGAGGCGGCATCAGACATAAAATGGAGTGTCCTTGGGGATTATAGAAGCGACCACCTACTCTGCTCTGTACTGATACCTAAGTCCAGTAAAGTCAGGGCTCAAGAAGAAAGACTAACTAACTTACTTTAAACAACACAATTCTGGAAAGTGTCTATTCGTAGGGCCCTGTGAATAAAAAGCGTCTATTCGCAGGGCACGGCTGGTCACGTAAGTTTGCGGCTATATTATACATTTTCGTTGATTGGAAAACGTGTCGTCAGTGGCATAGTTGATAGTGTGCCCGCCAGATGGGCGGGAGCTCGAGGCTCGTTTCCTTGCCGGACATTTTTTTTTAATTGTTCAGCAATTAATTCGATGAAAGTCAAATGTCAATCGTTCGTTTCCTTGACGGACATTTTTTTTTAATTGTTCAGCAATTAATTGGATGAAAGTCAAATGTCAATCGTATTGGTCCTCATTGCTTTGCACTACGGCAATTCCAATACCCAACCCACACATTTTTTAGTCCCAAACGATCCGTTTTCCTTCTACCCCTTCTGGCTCCAGCCCTCTTCTTCCTTTTCCTTCCCCCCTCTCCCCTACCTCTTCTCCTCCGCTTCATTCTCTCCCCGCTGGCTGTTGTCAAAAGTATCGAGCACAAAGCACGTACTCCGTTGCTTCGGCGATAATTCTTTATAATATTCATAGTTGGTTAGATAGGTGGGTAGTTAGACACGAAAGTGGTTAAGTAGGCAGGTAGGCAGGCATACAGACAGGCGGACATATAGAGAGGCATACAGACATCTCTCTCTCTCTTCTTCTCTATCTCCCTCCCCTTCTCTATCTCTTTCTTGTCTTTATCACTTTTTTATGTCTTTCAACACATCTTTCTCATATCTCTGTCTCGCACACTATCTTCATTATCTATCTCTCTCTTCTCTCTTTTCAACCCGCTTCACATATACCAGGTTTTCCTGCACTTTATATGCGTAGCATTTCCTTGTTTATTTGTTAATTCATGAGGCCAGTCAGTCGAAAGCCTAACGACACCTAATCATGTCTCTCTGAGGTGACGCATATATTACTGTCAGCTTGGACCAGAATTATCAGGACATAAATAGTAGGAAATAGTAGGTCGGTAACGTAAACAAAGATGGATGCCTGTAAACAGTAAGAGTACAGAAACGCGGAAGTTAACAATTCTTAAACTCGCGTGATATTTAGACAGCCATACTTCAACTATGGTATAAAGTATCGATTCATAGGGCCCTATGTATAAACAAAGCGTCTATTCGCAGGGCCCTGCGAATAGACTCTCCCATTCTAAATAGAGATAAAGGATTGACTTTCACCCAATTAATTGCTGAACAATTTTTAAAAAAATTGTCCAGCAAGGAAACGAACCTCGAGCTCCCGCTCATCAGGTGGGCGCACTATCAACTATGCTACTGACGACACATTTTCTAATCAACGAAAATATGTAATATAGCCACAAACTGACGATAAGTCACGTGACTTGGCAAATAACGTAGTGCCCTATGAATAGACACTGTTTATACATAGTGCCTTATGCATAAACACTTTATTTATACATAGTGCCCTATGAATAGACACTTCCTTTTGAACACATAGTAAAGGTTTTTTCCCCCCGCATATCCTTTACAGGACATCACTGTCAACATCACCATCTTTCATCTGATTGTTGATTTCTTGGCAAGATTATGCTCAGTAGTTTGCCATTGCTTTCTGAGTGACATGCTCACATACCCCGTAAGTTACCGATGCGCAGAGATTGATTCTCGCGCAACGTCACATCACTTACGAGACTATACGAGATTACGGAGAAAGACCAGCATAGTGAAGGGGTGCATGGGCCAAAAAGGGATGAGAACCATTGTGGTACAGTACAGTAGTTCAGTATCCTGACTTATGTATGGTGGCATTGGTGGCCTCAGTCTTCTGATCCTTATGCCAATATATACGTATTTTGCTTTGACAGACTTTACACGGTGGTTAATTTAATAAATTAAACCACTCATTTCACAGGTATGATACACCGCTTATGCCGTTGTTGACTACCTACTACTACATTCTAAATTAAAAATCTTGTGACCGGCTGTAGTTAATTTCGAGCACGCTGCGCGGACGCATTCATTCAAATAACAATAGCTGGTGTTTCGTATAAAATGTTATGTTTATGGTCAACTTAGCTCTAGACTCTAAAAGAATTAAGATTGTAAGCAGCACTTAGAAAGCCCAAATACTTCGCTCCTAACCAAAATAAAAGACAATTGACCAATTTCAGCATACCATGTGCTGCCAGCGAAACAGGCGTCCATGCTCGAAAATTGAGAAGATCGAAAAACAAATACAACTTTTTGTGATTTCGGAACAACATAAAGCGTACTATTAATAAGCAATCTCTTAATATTCATCACTTGTCAGTATATGTCCCTAATACGTAATATTTATACTTGGGAAAATGCACCTACCATGTTTATGCCTGGATCCAAACAAGAATCTTTAACAAAGATAGAAACGCGACCCACGCGTGGAAGTCGCCATGAATATCTATACCGTCTATTAGCCAGGTTTCTGAGCACACCCGCCTCAAGTTGAAATCTTCGTCAAATCAACCATAAGATAATTAGAATCTAATTATTTGTAAACCGACACATTGTGGTGATAATAATATTAACAATAATGAACAAGACATTTAACTTTTAGTGTAGTAGATGTGATCAGAAATGTTGGAAGTGAAGTTAAGAAATGCAAAATTTACCTCAGTTAAACTGATTTTAAATACACACAAAACGACACACTTTTTGTGCGCATTTCTCAGTGTTATTGTGTCTGCACGAACATTATTTACAAATATGTATGTAAGCAAGAAATATGAGAATACAAGTTTAAAATGGCATTTTAGACATTATGTTTGTAGTTAATTGAGGAGCCTACTGATGTTAGGAATATTAGATATATGCGATAATTTAATATTTTATTTTCCTTAACCGGCAGGTTACTCTACTAAACTTGGATACACTGATGTATCCACATGGTGACATCTCTGACTAATGGTGCCCCCCCCCCCCCCCGGGTGTGTGTGTGTGTGTGTGTGTGTGTGAGTGTGTGTGTGTGTGTGTGTGTGTGACGATGACCATGTGTTTCTTGGGCTTGCCTGCCAGGATAATGTTCGGGTTCAATCCCCAGCAGAAGCAGGACTATTTTTACCAACCAAGAGAAATCACAATATACAAAACACTGATCAGACCAGTTGTGCTGTATGGCTCTGAAACCTGGAGTACAACGAAAGGAGACGAAGCCTTCTAACAAACCTTTGAGAACAAAGTTTTAAGACGCATCTTTGGACCCATTAGGGATACACAAAGTGGAGAGTGGAAAAGAAGAAGTAACAAAGACATTTATGATCTGTTTAAGTCCCCGCTAATCACTGGTATCATGAACGCTAATACTAATAGACTACAATGGCTGGGGCATATAGAAAGAATGGAAGATAATAGGGAAACAAAACTCGCTTACACTCAGGAAATAAATGACCGTAGACCCCGAGGTAGACCAAGAAGGCGGTGGAGAGATAATACATGTAAAGACCCAAGCTGCCACAATTGATGACGAAGTGAATTGAAGAATCTCCAAGGCCAGCGCTGCCTTTGACAGACTGTACAAGAATGGGTGGGACAGAAATAGAATATTGCTTGCCCCTCTGCTGTGTGTCCACCGTGACGAGGTAGAGGGGCTTGTGCGTCCCAATGACCCCAAGAGCTATGCCGACGGTAGCACAGCTACTGGTAGGGCCACCCATGTCGGACAGGTCAAGGGAGAGGGACCAGACGAAGAGACACACAAACCTGCTGCCTTGTAGGTAGACTGGGGACAGTCAAAGGCTAGGGAAAGCACCCCAAATACATGCTTGTCGAAATCGGATGTACTGAGCCACAGGCTTGACAAAGCAGTGCAACGTGAAACCTGCTGCCTTGTAGGTAGACTGGGGACAGTCAAAGGCTAGGGAAAGCATCCCGAATAAATGCTTGTCGAAATCGGATGTACTGAGCCACAGGCTTGACAAAGCAGTGCAACGTAACTTAATTCATGATGTCACAAATCAAAATTAATCGATATGGTGCTAATCCCGTGAAGTCCCATCAGGCGGTGATAGTGCCGGGCCCCCTGCCTCGAGGGGGTCCACCCATGACTACTGGTGGTCACCTTCCCCTGTGCTGTGGAGTCAAGGCACAGAGGAGTAGGTTAAGAGCTATTGACCAAATACCCCGGACACTCAACATACTACAGTGGAATGCCGAAGGAGTTTACAAGAAGAAAGACTCCCTAACACAGCGTCTTCATAAAGATAGAATAGATGTGGCATGCATTCAAGAGACACACCTCAACGCCAATCACAAATTCTCAGTCAGAGGATATCAGGCCACACGTTTCGACCGCGAAGGACACAAAGGAGGAGTTCTAATACTTACACGAAATACAATACCTTGCAGCGAAGTATCTGTGATCTCTGACAACCAAACGGAAATTATAGGTGCTGACATAATGATAAAGGACGTGAAAATAAGAATCTACAATCTGTATAGCCCAGCAGATAAGGACCTTACACTCTCAAACATGAAAATAACTGACACAAACTGCATTATTGTCGGAGACTTTAATAGCCGTTCAGAAAGATGGGGATACCCAGATACTGACAAAAGAGGAGATGAATTGGAGGACTGGGAAATAGACTCAAATCTCCATCTACTCAACAAAGCGGATGACACACCGAGCTTCTACTCCAGAAGATGGCTTACCACTTCTACTCCAGACTTAGCTTTCTGCACAGGAGACATCCTCCACAAAATCGATCGCCATGTGCTGGACCAATTAGCAGGTAGTGACCACAGACCAATCAAGCTTGAAATGAATATGGAGTATGTTCCACAGGAGCAAAAGCCCTTGCCCCGCTGGAATTACAAACGAGCAGATTGGGACAGATTTGCCATACTAACAGACAAATATTGTGAAAACATAAATACACGATATGGCAACATAAAGCAAATGGTGGAAAGTCTAAACAGAGCGATAATACAGGCAGCCACTGAGTCCATTCCAAGAGGAGCGAGGAAAAATTACAAACCATACTGGACTGAAGAACTACAAAGTTTGGAGGACAAAGTTGAAGATGCCAGGAAGACAGCAGAGAGAGAACAAACAATTGAAGCAAACATCTCTCTCAAAGCCATCTCAGCAAAATATAAAAGAACAGTAAATCAAACAACAAGAGATTGTTGGAGGGAAAAAACAGAAAACCTGAATTTTGACAGGGATGGAAACAAACTATGGAAACTAGTGAAAGCCATGAACAATGAAGGACCTAGAAACAAACAAATAACAATTAAACAAGGAAATGCCTTGCTTACAGGCAAAAAGGCTGCAAATGCACTATTGGAACACTATGCAAATGCAAACCACATTGATATTACAACCGAACAGAAGAAAGCAATCAAAGACAAACAGACACATCATAGAAATACAGAGACAGCAGCAGAATATATGATGGCAAATCTAACAATGGAAGAAATGGAACAGGCAATGAATACCCTAAAAAAGAAGAAATCACCAGGAAAGGATGGAATCACAAATGAAATGCTAATACTACTAGGCACCAAGGCAAAGAAGAAACTACTAGCAGTCCTAAATAACAGCTGGAAGAGAGGAATAGTCCCACAGGCATGGAAGGAAGCTATACTAATACCAGTCCCAAAGAAAGGAAAAGACCTGGAAGAACCAAATGGCTATCGACCTATCAGTCTACTGAGCTGTGTAGGAAAATTAATGGAACGCATTATCAATGGCAGGCTAACATGGCATCTGGAAGAAAACAAACTCTTAACACCACACCAAGCAGGATTCAGAAAATACAGATCCACTGAAGATCAGATAACCTATATAGCTCAGGAAATAGAGGATGCCTTCCAAGAGAAAAAGCACACACTAGCAGTCTGGATAGATTTAGAAAAAGCATTTGATAAAGTATGGAAGGAAGGACTGAAAGTAAAACTGCAAAACATGCATGTTTGTGGAAAAATGTATAAATGGATCAGCCACTACCTTGAGAACAGAACTGCCAGGACAAAAGTACAAGGACAAACAAGCAAAATGATGCTGCTGGAGCAAGGTGTCCCCCAAGGAGGAGTTCTTTCACCAACATTATTCCTAGCATATATAAATGACATCACAGAAAATTTTCCAGCCAGAGTACACACATCCTCCTTTGCAGATGACCTAGCCATATGGACATCTGAAGAATATATTAGTACAGCTAACAGCAGAATACAGCAAGCCTTATTAGCGCTAGAGGACTGGTCAAAATCATGGCTAGTGAAGATAAGTGAGGAGAAAACAACATGCACAGTGTTCTCCCTCTCAAATAAAACTCAGCAACCTAAGCTGGTATTGAATGGAAAAATATTGCGCCATGAAGAAAATCCAAACTATCTAGGAGTCACCTTTGATCGTCGCCTGACATGGAAGACACAGGTTGAGAAAAATCGAACAAGAGCAAGGCAGAGAATGGCAATCATGAAAAAGCTTGCTGGTACAACGTGGGGAGCAGATGAGAAAGTTCTCAAGAAGTTATATACTGGACGGGTGAGGCCAGTACTGGAATATGGCATTGCAGCTTGGGCAACAGCAGCTAAGTCAAACTTTAACAAAATAAGTAGAGTCCAAAACCAAGGAATGCGAATCATAACTGGAAGCCTGAAGACAACGCCTATTAATGAACTAGAAAAGATCACTTGTTTACAACCAATGCAGGATAGAAGAGATAGCAGAGCCCAGCAACAAGCAGAAAAATTTAGAAGATTGACAGACCACCCTATGTACAACAGATTTAATGGTTTTGGAAAGGGAAGACTGAAGCGTTGCAACTTTGTAGAAACTGCAAAACGAAGGATTAGGGCAGATCCTATACTTAACATATCAACAGTCAAGCCCATACACAATGCACACAACTTCCCAGCTTGGAGACAGCAGCAACTGCCTGAGATGATAGAAAACATTCCTGGGATTGAGAAAAAGAACACTCAGCATGAAACCGAAAGAAGAGAAATAACCCTAAACTACATAAAAGAACATTACCCAAGCAGGAATTGGACCCATGCATATACAGATGGATCAGCCAAAAATTCAATAGAGAATGGAGGAGGAGGAATTCTCCTAAATTTAAAAAATGGAGTGAAAAAAAACACATTCAATGGCAACTGGACAATTTTCAAGTAACTTCAAAGCGGAGGTAGAGGCTTTGAAAACTGCAGCAGAAATGCTCCTGATGGAGGAAAATAAAGAGAAGCAAATAGCTATCTTCACAGATGCAAAGTCAGCTGTCTCAATACTCAAGAGCAATAACAGCACAGAACTAACTGACCTAAGAGCAGCACTCCATGGTCTATGCCAGAAATCCAAAAAAGTTGTAATACAGTGGATCCCATCACATTGCAGTATACCTGGAAACGAAGAGGCTGACAGACTGGCAAAAGAGGGCGGACGACTACCACAGCCTGACATAGACATAACCTATAATGAGGCAAAGAGGTTGATAAAAAGCACTTATAGAACCAAATGGGAATCTGAGCATCCAGGCCATCAGAAGGATGATGCATATTACAAACTCGACCGAAGAGAACAAGTAGCAATCTTCAGACTCCGCACAGGACATAACAGGCTGAAATACCACTTGTTCAATAAACTAAAGATAGGAGATACTGATGAATGTAATTGTAGAACTGGAAAAATGACAGCAAAACATTTGCTGCAGGATTGCCCAACGTATGCAGAACAGAGAAAGATATTTTGGCCCACACCTGCTTCATTTGAGGACAAGCTCTATGGAGATATCAACAAGCTCAAGTTGACCGCAGCTTACTTTAACTACATACAGGTTGACATTTAAAGGTGCATGAAGACCCAGAGGCATGAAATGAAATATTGCTTGGATAGCAAATTTATTATGTGGAAAGTCCAAATCGAAAGCTAGCTGTGTGGGCTTCATAAAAGGTGGAAAAGTGTCCTAGTGGCACGAAATGGAATATTGCTTGATAGCAAATCCATTACGTGGAAAGTCCGAATCAAAAGCCCATTGTGTGGGCTTCATAAAAGGTGGAAAAGTGTCCTAGTGGCATGAAATGGAATATTGCTTGGATAGCAAATCCATTACGTGGAAAGTCCGAATCGAAAGCTCACTGTGTGGATGTCATCTGCAGACTGCATACTTCTGGTTTCCGGAAGAACAGCCTATGGTGAACGGAAGGCCCAATATACGGAAGTGAGGCTAAGCAGCCATGTGCAGGACGTGACGATTCCTTGGGTGAGCCCAGTACCAGAGCGCTATGTATCGGCTCTGCAAGTATGGAAGCCTCCTTGGATGGCGGGGAATGCCCATGGTCTGCCCCTGCCTTCCCTTGAGGGCTGACCAGGATCTTTGGCTGTTCTATATGGACCAGCTGGGATGGGGGATAACACCACAACAGTGAGAGTCAAACGTCCTAAGAAACCCCCGGGAAGGTTAACCCGGTCAACAAATGCCCGCAGAAGTCGGATGTGTCGGCCTAACGGCGCAAGAACGCAGCTCTGCTGTAAACAGGCACAACGCTATCACATCCGAAAAAAAAACTCCGGATGAACGAAGAAGAAGAAGAAGAAGAATATTGCTTGGATAGCAAATCCATTACGTGGAAAGTCTGAATCAAAAGCTCACTGTGTGGGCTTCAAATAAGGTGGAAAAAGTGTCCTAGTGGCACGAAATGGAATATTGCTCGGATAGCAAATCCATTGCGCGGAAAGCCCGAGTCGAAAGCTCACTGTGTGGATGTCATCTGCACACTGCATTCTTCTGGTTTCCGGAAGAACAGCCTATGGTGAACGGAAGGCCCAATATACGGAAGTGAGGTTAAGCAGCCACGTGCAGGACGTGACGATTCCTTGGGTGAGCCCAGTACCAGAGCGCTGTGTGTTGGCTCTGCAATTATGGAAGCCTCCTTGGATGGCGGGGAATGCCCATGGTCTGCCCCTGCCTTCCCTTGAGGGCTGACCAGGATGTCTTTGGCTGTTCTATATGGGCCAGCTAGGATGGGGGATAACACCACACCAGTGAGAGTCAAACGTCCTAAGAAACCCCCGGGAAGGTTAACCCGGTCAACAAATGCCCGCAGAAGTCGGATGTGTCGGCCTAACGGCGCAAGAACGCAGCTCTGCTGTAAACAGGCACAACGCAATCACATCCGGAAAAAAACAACTCCGGATGAACGAAGAAGAAGAAGAATAAACGTGGAAACAAAGCTGAAAGTCTACAAAGTAGTCGTATTATCCACACACCTTGTGAAATCTGGACTGTTTATCAGCGACATGCTAGGAAATTAAACCACTTCCACACAGTCTGCCTTAGGAAGCTATTGAAGATTAAATGGCAAGACAAGATCCCAGACACTGAATTCTTGGAAAGAGTATCCATGCCCAGTATCCACACTCTACTAATGAAGAATCAGATTCAGTGGGCTGGTCACTTGACTCGCATGCCAGATCACAGGCTCCCTAAACGAATTTTTTTATGGCGAGCTGCATTGGAATAGTCTATGGAATGCTATGCAGGAATTTGGAATACCAAGGAAGTTGATGAACATGATCAGACTATGCATGGAAGATACTTACAATATAGTAACATATAAAGACAGGAAATCCGACCCTTTCCAAATAACATATGGCTTGAAACAAGGTGATGTAAGGAAGGTAAAGGAGGAATGTGCTATTGGAGGAACATCCAGACTGCTTGGCTATGCAGATGATATAGATATTATAGGGGAAAATGAACAAAAGACATTGGAAATATTGACTCACTTAAATGAAAAAGCTCAACAAATGGGACTGGTTATCAACCAAGATAAGACAGAATATATGGTAATTTCAAGAGAAGGAACGGCTAAATACTCTGGCCACATACAAATAGATTATATGACCCTTAAAAGAACGAAAACATACAAGTACCTTGGTACTTCTTCTTCTTCGTCTTCTTCGTTCATCCGGAGTTTTTTTTTCGGACGTGATTGCGTTGTGCCTGTTTACAGCAGAGCTGCGTTCTTGCGCCGTTAGGCCGACACATCCGACTTCTGCGGGCATTTGTTGACCGGGTTAACCTTCCCGGGGGTTTCTTAGGACGTTAGACTCTCACTGTTGTGGTGTTATCTCCCATCCCAGCTGGCCCATATAGAACAGCCAAAGGCATCCTGGTCGGCCCTCAAGGGAAGGCAGGGGCAGACCATGGGCATTCCCCGCCATCCAAGGAGGCTTCCATAATTGCAGAGCCATCACACACCGCTCTGGTACTGGGCTCACCCAAGGAATCGTCACGTCCTGCACATGGCTGCTTAGCCTCACTTCCGTATATTGGGCCTTCCGTTCACCATAGGCTGTTCTTCCAGAAGCCAGAAGAATGCAGTTTGCAGATGACATTCACACAGTGAGCTTTCGATTCGGACTTTCCACGTAATGGATTTGCTATCCAAGCAATATTCCATTTTGTGCCACTAGGACACTTTTTCCACCTTTTTTGAAGCCCACACAGTGAGCTTTTGATTCGGACTTTCCACGTAATGGATTTGCTATCCAAGCAATATTCCATTTCATGCCTCTGGGAGGCTTGTGTAACCGACATGCCTTTGGTATGAAGTGTGGCAGTCTAAATACTTCGTCATGTACATTTAAATGTCAACCTGAATACAGTTAAAGTAAGCTGCAGTCGACTTGAGCTTGTTGATATTTCCATAGAGCTTGTCCTCGAATGAAGCAGGTGTGGGCCAAAATATCTTTCTCTCTTCTGCATATATTGGGCACTCTTGCAGCAAATGTTTAGCTGTCATTTTACCAGTTCCACAATTACATTCATCTGTATCTCCTATCTTTAGTTTGTTGAACAAGTGGTATTTCAGCCTGTTATGTCCTGTGCGGAGTCTGAAGATTGCTACTTGTTCTCTTCGGTCGAGTTTGTAATATGCATCATCCTTCTGGTGGCCTGGATGCTCTGATTCCCATTTGGTTCTATAAGTGCTTTTTATCAACCTCTTTGCCTCATTATAGGTTATGTCTATGTCAGGCTGTGGTAGTCGTCCGCCCTCTTTTGCCAGTCTGTCAGCCTCTTCATTTCCAGGTATACTGCAATGTGATGGGATCCACTGTATTACAACTTTTTGTGATTTCTGGCATAGACCATGGAGTGCTGCTCTTAGGTCAGCTATTTCTGTGCTGTTATTGCTCTTCAGTATTGAGACAGCTGACTTTGCATCTGTAAAGATAGCTATTTGCGTCTCTTTATTTTCCTCCATCAAGAGCATTTCTGCTGCAGTTTTCAGAGCCTCTACCTCCGCTTTGAAGTTACTTGAAAACTTTCCAGTTGCCACTGAATGTGTTTTTTTCACTCCATTTTTTAAATTTAGGAGAATTCCCCCTCCTCCATTCTCTACTGAATTTTTGGCTGATCCATCTGTATATGCATGGGTCCAATTGCTGCTTGGGTAATGTTCTTTTATGTAGTTTAGGGTTATTTCTCTTCTTTCGGTTTCATGCTGAGTGTTCTTTTTCTCAATACCAGGAATGTTTTCTATCATCTCAGGCAGTTGCTGCTGTCTCCAAGCTGGGAACTTGTCTGCATTGTAAATGGGTTTGACTGTTGATATGTTAAGTATGGGATCTGCCCTAATCTTTCGTTTTGCAGTTTCTACAAAGTTGCTACGCTTCAGTCTTCCCTTTCCAAAACCACTAAACCTTTTATACATAGGGTGGTCTGTCAATCTTCTAAATTTTTCAGCTTGTTGCTGGGCTCTGCTATCTCTTCTATCCTGCATTGGTTGTAAACAAGTGATCTTTTCTAATTCATTAATAGGCGTTGTCTTCAGGCTTCCAGTTATGATTCGCATTCCTTGATTTTGGACTCTACTTATTTTGTTAAAGTTTGACTTAGCTGCGGTTGCCCAAGCTGCAATGCCATATTCCAGTACTGGCCTCACCCGTCCAGTATATAACTTCTTGAGAACTTTCTCATCTGCTCCCCACGTTGTACCAGCAAGCTTTTTCATGATTGCCAATCTTTGCCTTGCTCTTGTTCGATTTTTCTCAACCTGTGTCTTCCATGTCAGGCGACGATCAAAGGTGACTCCTAGATAGTTTGGATTTTCTTCATGGCGCAACATTTTTCCATTAAATACCAGCTTAGGTTGCTGAGTTTTAGTTGAGAGGGAGAACACTGTGCATGTTGTTTTCTCCTCACTTATCTTCACTAGCCATGATTTTGACCAGTCCTCTAGCGCTAGTAGAGCTTGCTGTATTCTGCTGTTAGCTTTACTAATATATTCTTCAGATGTCCATATGGCTAGGTCATCTGCAAAGGATGATGCGTGTACTCTGGCTGGAAAATTTTCCGTGATGTCGTTTATATATGCTAGGAATAATGTTGGTGAAAGAACTCCTCCTTGGGGGACACCTTGCTCCAACAGCATCATTTTGCTGGTTTGTCCTTGTAATTTTGTCCTGGCAGTTCTGTTCTCAAGGTAGTGGCTGATCCACTTTCAGTTTTACTTTCAGTCCTTCCTTCCAATCTTTATCAAATGCTTTTTCTAAATCTATCCAGACCGCTAGTGTGTGCTTTTTCTCTTGGAAGGCATCCTCTATTTCCTGAGCTATATAGGTTATTTGATCTTCAGTGGATCTGTACTTTCTGAATCCTGCTTGGTGAGGTGTTAAGAGTTGGTTTTCTTCCAGATGCCATGTTAGCCTGCCATTGATAATGCGTTCCATTAATTTTCCTACACAGCTAAGAAGACTGATAGGTCGATAGCCATTTGGTTCTTCCAGGTCTTTTCCTTTCTTTGGGACTGGTATTAGTATAGCTTCCTTCCATGCCTGTGGGACTATTCCCCTCTTCCAGCTGTAATTTAGGACTGCTAGTAGTTTCTTTTTTGCCTTAGTGCCTAGTCCTATTAGCATTTCATTTGTGATTCCATCCTTTCCTGGTGATGTCTTCTTTTTTAGGGTATTCATTGCCTGTTCCATTTCTTCCATTGTTAGATTTGCCATCATATATTCTGCTGCTGTCTCTGTATATCTATGATGTATCTGTTTATCTTTGATTGCTTTCTTCTGTTCGGCTGTAATATCAATGTGGTTTGCACTGGCATAGTGTTCCATTAGTGCATTTGCAGCCTTTTTTCCTGTAAGCAAGGCATTTCCTTGTTTAATTGTTATTTGTTTGTTTCTAGGTCCTTCATTGTTCATGGCTTTCACTAGTTTCCATAGTTTGTTTCCATCCCTGTCAAAATTCAGGTTTTCTGTTTTTTTCCTCCAACAATCTCTTGTTGTTTGATATACTGTTCTTTTATATTTTGCTGAGATGGCTTTGAGAGAGATGTTCGCTTCAGTTGTTTGTTCTCTCTCTGCGGTCTTCCTAGCATCTTCAACTTTGTCCTCCAAAATTTGTAGTTCCTCAGTCCAGTATGGTTTGTAATTTTTTCTCGCTCCTCTTGGAATAGACTCAGTGGCCGCCTGTATTATTGCTCTGTTTAGACTTTCCACCATTTGCTTCATGTTGCCATATCGTGTATTTATGTTTTCACAATATTTGTCTGTTAGTATGGCAAATCTGTCCCAATCTGCTCGTTTGTAATTCCAGCGGGGCAAAGGCTTTTGCTCCTGTGGAACATACTCCATATTTATTACAAGCTTGATTGGTCTGTGGTCACTACCTGCTAATTGGTCAAGAACATGGCGATCGATTTTGTGGAGGATGTCTCCTGTGCAGAAAGCTAAGTCTGGAGTAGAAGTGGTAATCCATCTTCTGGAGTAGAAGCTCGGTGTGTCATCCGCTTTGTTGAGTAGATGGAGATTTGAGTCTATTTCCCAGTCCTCCACTTCATCTCCTCTTTTGTCAGTATCTGGGTATCCCCATCTTTCTGAACGGCTATTAAAGTCTCCGACAACAATGCAATTTGTGTCAGTTATTTTCATGTTTGAGAGTGTAAGATCCTTATCTGCCGGGTTATACAGATTGTAAATTCTTATTTTCACGTCCTTTATCATTATATCAACACCTATAATTTCCGTTTGGTTGTCAGAGATCACAGATACTTCGCTGCAAGGTATTGTATTTCGTGTAAGTATTACAACTCCTCCTTTGTGTCCTTCGCGGTCGAAACGTGTGGCCTGATATCCCTTGACTGAAAATGTGCGATTGGCGTTGAGGTGTGTCTCTTGAATGCATGCCACATCTATTCCATCTTTATGAAGACGCTGTGTTAGGGAGGCTTTCTTGTTATAAACTCCTTCTGCATTCCATTGTAGTATGTTGAGTGTCCGGGGTGTTTGGTCAATAGCTCTTAACCTACTCCTCTGTGCCTTGACTCCACAGCACAGGGGAAGGTGACCACCAGTAGTCATGGGTGGACCCCCTCGAGGCAGAGGGCCCGGCACTATCACCGCCTGATGGGACTTCACGGGATTAGCACCATAACGATTAATTTTCATCTGTGGCATCATGAAATGATAAAGTTACGTTGCACTTCTTTGTCAAGCCTATGGCTCAGTACATCCGATTTCGACAAGCATTTGTTCGGGATGCTTTCCTAAGCCTTTGACTGTCCCCAGTCTACCTACAAGGCAGCAGGTTTGTGCGTCACTTCGTCTGGTCCCTCTCCCTTGACCTGTCCGACATGGGTGACCCTACCAGTAGCTGTGCTACCGTCGGCATAGCTCTTGGGGTCATTGGAACGCACAAGCCCCTCTACCTCGTCAAGGTGGACGCACGGCAGAGGGGGTACCTTGGTACAATCTTCAACTACTCTAACATAACAAGGGAAGAAATACAAGCTAGAATCAACTTTGGACATAAGATATACTATGCACTACAACATCTGCTAAAATCAAATGCGCTATCTCGTAACACCAAGATCACAATATACAAAACACTGATTAGACCAGTTGTGCTGTATGGCTCTAAAAACTGGAGTACAACGAAAGGAGACGAAGCCTTGTTACAAACCTTTGAGAAAAAAGTCTTAAGACGCATCTTTGGGCCCATTAGGGATACACAAAGTGGAGAGTGGAAAAGAAGAAGCAGCAGAGACATTTATGATCTGTTTAAGTCCCTGCTAATCACTGGTATCATGAAGGCTAATAGACTGCAATGGCTGGGGCATATAGAAAGAATGGAAGATAATAGGGAAACAAAACTCGCTTACACTCAGGAAATAAATGTCCGTAGACCCCGAGGTAGACCAAGAAGACGGTGGAGAGATAATATACACACAGACCTACAAGCACTTGGAGTCAGCGACTGGCAAGAGAAAGTCAACCAGAGAGACGAATGGAGACGGCTTGTATCTGCAGCAAAGAACCTCAATGGCTCGGAATGCTGAAGAAGAAGAAGAAGAAGAAGAAGAAGAAGAAGAAGAAGAGCTGCATTGTGGAAAACGCTCCGAAGGCGGCCAGAGGAAACGCTTTAAAGACACTCTGAATATCTCACTGAAAGCTTTTGGAATTCATCATGACACTTGGGTGACTGCTGCCAAAGACAGACATTCGTGACTGCCATAATAGCGAGTGCAACGTAATGACGCAGTATAAATAAATTAGAAGTCTCGATACCGAAAAGGCTAGGAAATAGAAGAGACGTCGCAACAGGGTAAACGTCACATAGATATGTCAAAAGAAACAGCAGACTTTGGGGAGTTTGTGAATGGAAGGTAGTGCTACACGACGTCTACCGCGGGATTGTGGACAGTTGTGCGTGCCCGTCGTATAATAATTTATTTTTTGGGTGTGTGATTGATAGGAGACCATACCATCTTATTAGCACATCATATAGCTCATTACGTCTGCAATGCTATTTGTCGAGTTAATGGATCACGATTAAGAAAATGATTGCATCATTTTAAAGGGGGGGGGGGGCATACTGCCATAATAGCTAGTGCAACGTAATGACGCAGTATAAATAAAGTAGAAATATCGATACCGAAAAGGCTAGGAAATAGAAGAGACGTCGCAACAGTGTAAACGTCACATAGAGATGTCAATAGAAACAGCAGACTTTGGGGAGTTTTGGAATGGAAGGCAGTGCATCGAATTATCAGTACATTCAAGTTGGCTAATAGATAGTTCTGCATTGAAACAGTGGCTGGAATAGGAATTGCAGACAGAGAAGATGTATAACGAACTGATGTGTGATAACGCCACAGACAAATGAACCTACAGACGAGGAAATTAGTCGTAATTTCAGAGCGGCGAGAAAGGTACCTAACAGATAGTGAGAAGGAGTTTCAAGGACGTACGAAGTAATTTGTAAACAGTTTGGTTATGAGACGGTTTGTAATTTTTATCATTAATATGAAGTTCAATAGCGTATTTACAGCCGGTCCTGGTAGTACAGGCCATGTAAACTTTGAATAATATTGTGTGATACGCAAACCTATGCGCTGTAGATAAATAAAACAGGGATTGTCAATTACTCACGTTCAGGAGTCGGCCTAGGAAATAGAAGCCCATATTGCTGTTGAGTTGGTTGGAGCGAGCCTACAGTTTCTCTTATTACAATTGTCAGTTGGAATTGTTAAGAATAACCCATAGCAGCGACATGGCAGTGACGTACATCATTACGGAAGGGTGCAGTCACTTGTGAAGCCGACAGGACTACAAGAGCTGTAATGAAAAGGCTGGACAGAAAAACCACTGCGGGAGAGCCTCCTCCTGGAACGTCAAGCATTCTGTGCCCACACTGTCAAAGAATATTTCGAGCCAAACTAGGCCTTATCCATCCATCCATCATGTGCCATGCCGGTAAGCGTGGGCGGTCATGTTCTGCCATCTCACTCGATCACCAGAGTCGTGGATCAGCTCCGTGTTTCTGTCTCGACCATGCCACAAGGCCAAGCCATCCAGGTACTTGCTTCTAGGTCTTCCCCTTGGTCTGTTCCCATCGATCTTACCAGTCGTCACCAAGTTCTCGAATCCATTTCTTCTCATAACATGCCCAAAAAAGTTTGACTGTCTACGTCTAATTTCTCTAATCAATTTACGATCGTCATTTGTTTCTTGAAGAACTTGTTCATTGGTCTTTCTGGCTGTCCATGGTGTTCTTTGCATTTTCCTCAGAAACCACATCTCTACAGCCATCAGATGTTTTTCAGCCTGACTGCTCATTGTCCACGCTTCACATCCATATAAAAGTACAGGTTCTATGTAGCCTTATCAGCCATCTTAGAACTCACGGCTCCATACTTTCAACCCCACTGGATGAAATGAATGGTCATCATCATTCTTGATAGACAAACAACACAAGAGATACCCCGACCAGAATGATGAGATATGCAGTGGCACTTAATCGGTGAAATATATACGTGCTCCAGCACAGGCCAGGGCCTACCTGCGAGTAACTGATGATAACAGAGTGCTATTACACATTAACTTAACATTAGCTAACACAGATAGAAGATGCTATCGGGGAGGTTACCTCAGGCAACCAAATTCACAGAGAGCAAGAATGGATTTGACAACCGCAAGATAGAGATAGATCGACAGACAGACAGACAGACAGACAGACAGACAGACAGGCAGGCAGACAGGCAGGCAGGCAGGCAGGCAGGCAGGCAGGCAGGTAGGCAGAACGAACGAACGAACAATCTTTATTTTCAAAGGGTTAAGAATTTGACACGCAGGCCCGTCTGGCATTCTGCCCCTTTTTTCTAATTCCTCTCATACATTATTTCATTCAACATCACTTATGAAGCTAATCTTAGACAACAAAAGAACAACAAGCATTAATGCGCATGAAAAATAATCAACAATACACGACTTACTGAGGCAATGTTTACCATGGACAGGATAAATACCTAAGGAAGGTGTATGACACAGACCGAACCTTATAGGACAGTGTCTAGTGGAGGTCAGCTTGGCAGAATGGATAAGAGCGCTAGCTCTTAAAATATCCGGTGTGGTGATGCCGAGGTAGCGGGTTCAACCCCTACACCTATTATTTGGACTAAAATGTTGACTTCTCGTCCCTGACTTGGAGACGTAAATTACAAGTACCTCAGAAGTTAAAGTGGGTTCGCTTGATGGTGAGGGAGGCCGGTAATAGGGAAAAGTAATCCACATGTAAACATCAGTCCAGTGCAGTAGAAGTAGTAGCACGATAAGGACTACGCTTGAGTTCAAAAGGGGAGAATCAAACAAAAAGTAATTCAAAGTGCGTATTACGTAAAGTTCAAAATGGACAGGTGTGGCAAGAGTTAATGGCAATCACAGCCAACTATCTGTAGCAGGAACTTACATGGATATACCGTCCCCGGGTTATGATGAAATACGGCGTATCCCCCCTCCCCGATGTGTCTCCACCTTGCCGCGGTGGGGGTGGGGGCCTTGCGTGTCCCAATAACCCCAAGAGCTATACCGACGGAAGCACAACTATGTGTCGGGCAGGACTTTGGGTTAGGGACCAGAGTAAGAGAGACACAACCTGCTGCTCTGCAGGTAGACTGAGGATAGCAGTCAAAAGGTTAAACCAGGCGCACGAAGGCAGAAATTCTTGGTCCGGACACATACAAGGCTCTCGGCTGAGGGATATGGCTGAACACCTCTAAGCTCTAAACCCTCGGATGTGAGAGCCGGGCCGCTACTCACCTACCGAAAAATGGAGGTGAGATGCTGAGCACGATACATGCTTAGTTCAGATACTTGTTCGAAGGCTCTCAGCTGGGGGATATGAGGGATCCCCGGATGAGAGGGTCTGGCCGTTCTCCCTCTCTGATGCATGGAGGTAAGGTGCTGAGCCGGCAGCACACGTAGCCTACCTCGTGAGCAGTACTTAAGGTGGAAAAGTGGTTCCGTCGCATGAAGTGGTTAATATGAAAGTCTGTATATATACTCATAAAGTGAGCGTAGTCAAAGGTGGAAAAACGTTTCAAAAACACAAAATGGTACGTTTGGCTAGCGAATCCATCATGTGGTAGTCCGAAGCGAAAGCTTGATGAGTGGATGTCGTCCGCAGACTGTCCGTTCCTGGTTTGTGTGGGGGAGCCACCAGTAGCAAAACGAAATGCCCAATACATGGAAGAGAGGAATTAAAGCAACCATGAGCAGGAAGTGGCGATACCTCGAGTGAGCCCAGTATCAGAGTGTCACTATGTACCGGCTCTGCAATTATGGAAGCCTCCTTGGATAGCGGGGAATGCCCATGTTCTGCCCTTGCCTTCCCTTGAGGGTTGACCTTGATGTCTTTGACCGTTCTACTTGACCAGCTGAGATGTGAGCGACACCACAAAAATGTCCCTCGAAACCTCCAAGACGGTTAACCTGATCAAAAACGCCCGCCGAAGTCGGATGTGCAAGCCTAAGGGTGGCAAATTAAAACTGGCACAACAGAAAAACGCCCAAGTGAAATGTCCCACGCGCCCGGAACAGCTCTGACTATCTAGTTTTCCGAATGTCCTTGTGACCGGAACAGCTCTGACTAGCTAGTTTTCTGAATGTCCGTCGTGCCTGGAACAGCTTTGACTATCTAGTTTTCAGAATGTCCTTGTTTTCGGAACAGCTCTGACTAGCTAGTTTTCCGAATGTCCGTCGTGCCCGGAACAGCTCTAACAATCTTGTTTTCCTGGCACAGCGACTAGCACATGTCCGAAACGAAAGCTGGCTGAGTGGATACCGTCTGCAATCCGACCGCCCCTGGTTTGTGTGGGGAGCGGCACATAGCAAACGAAATGCCCAATACACTGAAGTGAGGAATTAAAGCAGCCATGAGCAGGACGTGGCGATTCCCTCGGTGAGCCCAGTACCAGGGCGCTATGTGTCGGTTCTTCTTGTTCTTGTTCTTGTTCTTGTTCTTGTTCTTGTTCTTGTTCTTCTTCTTCTTCTTCTTCTTCTTCTTCTGCTCTGCGTTCACCCGGAGTTTCTTTTTTTCGGACGTGACTGCGCTGTGCCTGTTTACAGCAGAGCTGCGTTCTTGCGCCGTTAGGCCGACACATCCGACTTCTGCGGGCATTTGTTAACCGGGTTAACCTTCCCGGATGTGTCGGTTCTGCAACTATGGAAGTCACCCTGGATGGCGGAAAATTCCATGGACTGTCCCTGCCTTCCCTTGAGGGTTGATCGTGAAGCATTCGACAGTTCTAACTTGACCAGCTGGGATGTGGACGTCACCATAAAAGTGAGAGTCCCCCAGGATTGCTAACCTGGTCGTAAATGCACGCTAAAAGTCGGATGTGTTGGCCTAAGGGTTTCGGCCCAAGGATGCTTAACCAGATACACCGCAATTACATCTGGAAAAAAAAAACTCCGGATGAACGCAGCAGAAGAAGAAAAAATACGGCGTACTGAGCTGGCGATTGGCTAACTTCAATAGTGCCAGCGGTTGGAACAGTACTCATGGACAAGAGGGGAATTATTATGACTATCCACTGACGACAATTAATTAAAAACACAACACATGTAACAGCATATCCAAAAATGCTAAATTGAGGAGTTCAGTGTTGGTGTGTGTGTGTGTGTGGGGGGGGGGGGGGGCAGGGGTAGATGAGTGGACGAATTAGGCGTGTTCACAACCAGTTTAAAAGCGGAATGATAGACTTTATTGCACCGGGCTTTATCCCACAAGGTTCGGTCTCTTCCCGCAGCGAAGCCTATCAAAAGCACTAAGCATGAATTATGTAGCTCCAGTGACAACCCCCAGGAGTCTGCAAAAACGTTTCACTCGTGAACCGAATGACATAATCTGGAATCGAACCCCCAATCTTCGGATCGCGAGGCAGGCAGCTTAACCACACCGCCACGGAAATTCTCAGTTTACGACCAGTATGTCAAGGGAACGAATAGTATCTACGCTTTGTAACATTTGATGCGGAGGACGGGGAATCAAAGGTTGCCTGGGATGTTGTGATGTCGACTCTTAGATCAATCAGTACATAAATATGTGAGAAGATTCTTCTGTGGCCGCTTATCCTAGTGTGAAAGTCATCAGGGACAATGCCAGTTTCTATCCTGTTTTTGAATACCCACTAGCAGCCAGCTTAAGGTTGCCATACATCTGCCTGTGGTGTCCTGGAAATGAGAGAGCTGATCATTAGCTAAATAAGGAGCAGTAGAAGAATAACCTGCGCTTGCTTGCGTTCGCTGGCTGTGAACTCCAGCGTGAAGTCCTGTATGGCGGATGAAGACATCCTGTTGTCTAACATAAGTGATGTCACACCGGACTGAGATTTGCGTGAGTATCCGTTGTCCCATGTCTGGCTTATTGATGTGCAGACTGGTGGTTCCTCGCCGTGCAGGTAGATACTCTCCGGTTTCGGAAGAATCAGCGACCCTATTACGTTAGCCAGGACCCCGATGGGAATAACCTGTTATATGTCATCAAAAGAAAAGAATGATCAAATAATCAGAAAGTCACCAACACCAACTCTAGATGATTACAACTTTAAGGACAGAGCAGAATACATTTCTATTCTGCGCCCCAGAACAAGATAATATATTAAGCAACCACATGCATAAAAAAAAAAATTAAAGATTGGCAAATCAACCCTGTGCACATGTGGAATGGCGCCGTAGACAGCAGATCACATACGTCAAGACTGCCCAACATACGCCGTCTAGACAAACCTTCTGGCCTAGAGAAACTGCAGTGGAAGATACAGTCTATGGGTCATTGGGGAACTAACAAGGCAGTGAAGTTCATACAAGAGACACACGTGTCCGTCTGGCCTTTCCTCGGAGTACTGATTATTGGCCAGATTCTCTGCTCACTTCCCGCCGCACTATCTCTAGATGATTTATGTGCTCTTCCACACTATACACGTGAATCCAAAGAGCCATAGCCACAAGAACCTTATCGTGAATCAATGTCCCAATAGCGGTACAGACCCACTCAAATTGTCCACCGATGCTCCTCATCTTTGAGTTTTGAATTGAAGCATGCCACTCTGCACAAACATGCGTCTTCATTCCTTTCAGCATGCTCTGTGAGTTCGGTACAAAGTTTCACATGTGTGTGCTGTAATATCTCAACGAACAACGGAGGGCTGCAGTTTACTGCCTCCACCTACATTATCAGACCTAATGTCGTGGTATCGTATGTCAGGTTCTCCTGCACGTAACACCGTTCATTATTTTTTCCTATGGATCTCACGCACTTCTTTTGCCTCAAATCAAATCAAATCAACTTTATTAGGGTCACAAATTGGGCGCGCAGGCCCGTCTTACATTCGGCCCTTCCAATCACTCGTCTTTCGTTCATCAAGAGCATTATACATTTACATAGGAAGAAAAATAAACATTGTGAAATGAATGTTGTAAACATAAACAAGACTAAACATGGAGAAAAATGTGTACATAAAAAGTATGTGACGTAAAAGTAGTGATGCCAGCGCGTCCCACACACACACACACACACCACACACACACACACTCTCTCTCTATTTCATTCACTCTCACTCTCACTCATTCACTCACACACACACACTCTCACTCATTCACTCTCCCGCTCACTTATTCACTCTCCCGTTCACTCATTCACTCTCCCGCTCACTCATTCACTCTCCCGCTCACTCATTCACTCTCCCGCTCACTCATTCACTCTCACGCTCACTCATTCTGTCTCTCCCGCTCACTCATTCACTCTCCCGCTCACTCATTCACTCTCCCGCTCACTCATTCACTCTCCCGTTCAATCATTCACTCTCCCGCTCACTCATTCACTCTCACTCATTCACTGTCCCGCTCACTCATTCACTGTCCCGCTCACTCATTCACTCTCACTCATTCACTCTCACGCTCACTCATTCACTCTCACGCTCACTCATTCACTCTCACTCATTCACTCACACTCATTCACTCCCACACACAGACACTCTCACTCATTCACTCTCCAGCTCACTCATTCGCTCTCACGCTCACTCATTCACTCTCCCGCTCACTCATTCACCCTCACGCTCACTCATTCACTCTCACGCTCACTCATTCACTCTCCCGCTCATTCATTCACTCTCACTCATTCACTCTCCCGCTCAATCATTCACTCTCCCGCTCACTCATTCACTCTCACGCTCACTCATTCACTCTCACGCTCACTCATTCACTCTCACGCTCACTCATTCACTCTCACGCTCACTCATTCACTCTCACGCTCACTCATTCACTCTCACGCTCACTCATTCTGTCTCTCATTCACACTCACTCACTCTCTCACTCAAACTACAGTAATGAACATAAGTTTAGATTATACATGATAAAATCAAATGGTATTTAACTTATAATATGACAGATGAGAATACACAAACATATGGATTCGCGTGTTATATAACATGCGTGTTACATGACATGCATCTGCTCAGCTCTCTCTCTCTCTCACTCTCTCTCTGTATTCTTTCATATACACACACTCACACGCATGCGTACGCTCACACACACACACTCTCTCTCTTTCTCTCTCATTCACTCTCACTCTCACTAATTCACTCTCCCGCTCACTCATTCACTCTCACGCTCACTCATTCACTCTCCCGCTCACTCATTCACTCTCCCGCTCACTCATTCACTCTCCCGCTCACTCATTCACTCTCCCGCTCACTCATTCACTCTCACGCTCACTCATTCTGTCTCTCCCGCTCACTCATTCACTCTCCCGCTCACTCATTCACTCTCCCGCTCACTCATTCACTCTCCCGTTCAATCATTCACTCTCACTCATTCACTCTCCCGTTCAATCATTCACTCTCACTCATTCACTCTCACGCTAACTCATTCACTCTCACGCTAACTCATTCACTGTCCCGCTCAATCATTCACTCTGCCGCTCACTCATTCACTCTCACACTCACTCATTTACTCTCCCGCTCACTGATTCACTCTCACGCTCACTCATTCACTCTCACGCTCACTCATTCCTTCTCACGCTCACTCATTCACTCTCACTCATTCACTCTCACTCATTCACTCTCACGCTCACTCATTCACTCTCACGCTCACTCATTCACTCTCACGCTCACTCATTCACTCTCACGCTCACTCATTCACTCTCACGCTCACTCATTCACTCTCCCGCTCAATCATTTACTCTCCCGCTCACTCTCCCGCTCACTCATTCACTCTCCCGCTCACTCATTCACTCTCCCGCTCACTCATTCACTCTCCCGCTCACTCATTCACTCTCCCGCTCACTCATTCACTCTCACGCTCACTCATTCACTCTCACTCATTCACTCACACACACAGACACTCTCACTCATTCACTCTCCCGCTCACTCATTCGCTCTCACGCTCACTCATTCACTCTCCCGCTCACTCATTCACCCTCACGCTCACTCATTCACTCTCACTCATTCACTCTCCCGCTCACTCATTCACTCTCACTCATTCACTCTCCCGCTCACTCATTCACTCTCACGCTCACTCATTCACTCTCACGCTCACTCATTTACTCTCACGCTCACTCATTCACTCTCACTAATTCACTCTCACGCTCACTCATTCACTCTCACGCTCACTCATTCTGTCTCTCATTCACACTCACTCACTCTCTCACTCAAACTACAGTAATGAACATAAGTTTAGATTATACATGAGAAAATCAAATGGTATTTAACTTGCCTCTTAGCATTGAGCCATCTGTGTAGATGATTATATCACACGGATGCGAATTGTCGTGAATCTATTGTACTACCCAGGTGACAGGTTCCAATCGCGGTCGGTAACTATAGCTTCCATTTTATTTTTGTTATCTAGTGCGTCCTCTAATCCCTACTTCTTTCTTCTACTTTCTATGTGAGCCAAACAAAACTCGTGTGCTTATTTATGAACTGTTTTAATGGCACCAAAGGGTTCCCCAATTGATATTTATGTGTAGAATACATCCCATTCAGTGCACGCTGCCGGCCAATCCCCGCACTTTCCAATTCAATATGATTATGGTATGGCACTGAGCAGCTTAGACTTTTCCTCTGGCACTCTGACCGACTCCACTCCTGTTCTAGTTTAGTTTAATCGACGAATCAACATCACGGCACACGGATGTAACCCATAAGTGTTCCGTTCTACTCCTAACTCAAGCCTGAGTTCGGAGAATTTCAGCTCAGTGCACGAACTCCGTAGCACCGGCGAGGATCCTGAAATACTTTGGGTAGACTTGTAACTCGAAATTTTGCCCGGGCAGCGCCGTTAGGCTATTTTTTTCGATTCCAACTGCAAAGGGATTTTTTTAACGCGCGCAACAATAAACACGGGAGTCCGATCTCACTACCCAGAGACCATGGGAAATTGTGTTACTAAGTTCCACATGAAAAAATCCCGACCATCACCGGGGCTTGAACCCGGGACCCCCAGCACTCGAGGTGGACACCATACCTCGAGACCACTCAGCCCCCTGTTGTACTCCCCAGGTGACGGATTCGAATCGCGGTCGGTAACTATAGCTTTCAATTTTTAAGTTATCTAGTGCGTCCTCTAATCCCTACTTCTTTCTTCTATCATCTATAAGCGCCAAACAAATCACGTTTGGCACTCCTGTTCTAGTGTTCTCAAGCTTGCGCATTTCTCAGATTGTGTCTTCTACAGAACTTTCCATGATTTTATGTCCAACGCGTCATGCAGGGGGCATACTTTCTGTGCGGCCTCTCGGAGATATATAACCTAGCCTGCAGCACCTTCTTGAACTGAGCCTGTCGATAAACCTTGATAAAGATAAAGCTAATTGTGAAAACCATGGCAATATTTAGTTGTGTTATTGTTGGGTATACTATCATATTTCGAGGTTCTCTTTTTCATATGTGGCCGCATGTACATACATTTATGCGATTTTCATTTCAAGATGGCGACGGACGGTCGTGTTGTTTTGTGTTCGTTAACTTTTTCGCGTAGGGGATGGATTTATTCATCTCTTGCGTGTAATTGGTGTGCCAGGATGTAAAACCAGGAGTTTCTACTCAAGATCTGCGCGGGTGCTACGGAGTTCTTGCATCGAGCGAAGCCATCCTTGAGTGAATTTTCAGCAGCGTGTGTGGTTCAACAGCAGTCTGTGTTTACGTTTTTTCAACATGGCGGAAGAACGTGTTTTTTCCGAGCGGTCAGCAGTCAACATAACGAAGCGGCGTGGTAGCCGCGCAGGGACAAAGAAGCAAGGTAAGCGCGGTGGTTTGAGGCGTTTTAGACTCAAGTGTCACCGTCTAGGACTCAGGAATATCCGTATTCTATATTGGAACTGTGCCAGTGTAAAACAACGGGGCTCTATTTTAGAAACCCTAGTTTACAGGAACGACATTGTAGCACTCCAGGAGACGAGACTGGGCGATCAGCTACTCCGAATTGCCGGCTTCAAATGTTTCTACAACAGACGACATCTGGGAACGGCGATTCTCGTTCGCGACAGCATGGTGGCGTCAGAGCTAGACATGTCCAGTTGGGACAGTGACGATATACAAATACAGGCGTTGAGAGTTCATTCCAGTATACCATTCGTGTTGGTTAATGTTTATGCCCGCAATGCGAGTATGGACGCCCAGAAGTGGCAGTGCTTAAGTGGCATATTAGACCACGAGAGAAATGTTATTTTCTGTGGTGACTTCAACGCTAAAGGCAGAGCATGGGGAAACACTTCCTCCAATACACAAGGGGAGGAGCTCGAGACTGCACTGGAAACCATCGACCTGGTTTGTATTAACAGTGGCTGTGTCACCAGGACAGCAAGCCGTCCAGGCGATGAGGACAGTGCTATTGATCTGGCGCTAGTTTCACCTTCACTCACTACAGTGTGTAGATGGGGTGTCCTAGGACACCATGGCAGCGACCACCACCCGTGCAGCATATTGGTGGAGAAAGGCAGAACCAGGCAGCACAAGCTAAAGGTAAAGACGTTCCAGTATGACAGTACAGGGCAAGATGTGGTGAGTAAAATAAGACGTGACAAGCGCAGAACGTTTCAGGGCAGGAAAAAAAGCTGGGAGCAGCCACCGTGGTGGAGTTTCGAGGTGGAGAAGGCTTGGGTGGATAAGCGTAGTGCTGTAAGGAGATGGCAAAATGCCAAGAAGAACAGAGCTGGTCATCCTAGTCCCTGCTTGCACTTAGAAAGAGAGATGCACACAAAAGTAAGCTATTTCAAAAAACTGGTCAAGGTGGTTAAAAGCGAAAAATGGGCAGAGGTGTGTCAAAGAGTAAGCACAGACAAGTCACTGAAATTGTTCTGGCGACTACATAAAAGCATGAGTGGTGTAGTCAAGAATAAGAGCATTTCAGACTTCCAAGGTGCTGACCTCACCTGGCAGAGGACTGACGAGGACAAGGGCAAAGCCCTCTTTGAACGCTACCTTGAGCAGGGCAACCAGACAGACATGGGAGGCCGAAATCTGGCCAAGGAGGTCACCTCAGACAGATGCAAGGCCCAGAACACTTCGGAGGAAGACACAGTGACAGTGAAAGAAATCAAGGCTGTGCTTCGACGATCAAAAAACAGTGCTCCAGGTCCTGATGGCATAAGATACGACGACATAAATAGGTGTACCGACAATGAGCTAGAGAAACTAGCAGACATGTACAACAACAGTATAGGGAGTGCTAGCATCAAGGAGGAATGGTTACACAGCTATCTGATTCCCTTGCCGAAGCCTGACAAAGACCACAAAAAAATTCAGGGATATCGAATTATAACCATGCAGAATACAATAGGCAAGCTGCTGGAGAAGGTAATTGCCAGGAAAATATCAAGCCAACTAGAGAGGCAAGGTGTTTTCCCACCTACCCTGGGTGGGTACCGTCCAAAAAGAGAAACCTGGACCAATGCAGCAGTCTTTGCCCATGATGTCTATGAAGGTTTCCACTCAGGCACTGAAACCGTTGCTGCAGCGATTGATCTTGAGGACGCATACAACAGAGTACCACTGGATTTTTTAATGTTTCAGCTTCTTGAACTAAACGTAAGTCCATTCCTCCTTAGCTTGGATCGCTGCAGCCCTCTACCAACGGAAAGTAGTTTTTAGATGTGGCAGTTGGACTTCGGAACCAACAACAATATATCCTGGCCTACCACAGGGATCACCATTATCTCCGGTACTGTTCAACGCCTACACAGTGAGAATCACCAGTGAGCAGATCACTGGACCTGGCAGGACATTGTCGTATGCCGATGATGTTTTAGTGTATCGTCAGGGTAAGGATAGAGAGCAGGTTGCTGTGGAACTACAAACCGAACTCAATCGCATAAGTACTTGGTGTGATGAAGCTGGGGCAATGGTCAACCCAACAAAGGCAACAGTGACTTGGTTCTCGTTGAATAATCATATTGTCAACAATCCAACACCAACTGTAATGCTGTGTTCAGAGACGGTGGAAAGAACGCAGGCAATGAATTACCTGGGGATACGGTTTGATCGAAGCCTTGCTTATAATGTGCACATAGACCAGGTGATAACAAAGGCCAAGCGGGGTTTGGCAGCGATGCGGGTGATGGCGGCAGCAAACTGTGAGCAGCGCCATCTATGTCTTCTGTACGAGGGGCTGGTCATGTCTGTTTTGGAGTATGCAATGGCAATCCTGACTCTCAGCCATAAGCAGATAGAAAGGATGGAAAGGATACAGAATGAAGCTATGCGCATTATTCTTGGATGTACAAGAGATACAGCATGCAGGGCGATGCGCTACCTTCTTGATTTTCCAACCATTGAAGAGAGAATACAAGTTTGCAGGGCACGCGCCTACCTCAGAATTAACGCAAACACACAACATCCACTGCATAGTGAAATTAGGAAGGTGAAGGGCAGCAGGTTAAAAAGAGGACGGTCGTGGATGGGTCAAGCCGAAGACATTCTTCAACAGGTGTGTTCACTTGAGGACTTAGAACCTGGCGAGGAGTGGGTGCAAGTGCCAACAGACTTCTGCACATCCTTTTCAGTTTGCATCCAACTAGATAGAAAATGCAGACAAGAAAATCCGGCTGCTGTTGAGGCTGAAGTACAAGCGTTGATTTTCGAGAATTCGCTAGACGGTGACGCGGTCATCTACACAGATGGGTCGGTCGTCCGACATGTGAGAAGCTCATGGGCCTTTACAGCTCGGGCCGGAGGGAGAATTGTGAAGGAGGACTCTGGTGCTTTCACTGAAACCACAAGTAGCCTGACCATGGAAGTCATGGCAGTAAGTAAAGCAATAACATGGCTCGAGACACAGACATTCACTAGGGCTTGTTTCCTTAGCGACTCAATGAACATGATCAAGAGGATAGAGGAGGGGTCGATCCGAAGAGAATGGTTGCTGCCTCTGAAGCGGTCTCGGCTGGCAAAGATTAGTTTCATCTTCGTGCCAGGTCATGCGGGAGTACAAGGAAATGAGCGGGCTGACAAGCTCGCAGGTGAGGCTACTGTGGAGGGCGGACGCGCCATGGACCAGGCTGACATTCTGAATGCTCTACGAGAAGTGAGACTTTTGCGAGAACCAAGTGATGACTGTGAATCTACAACAATGGCCAGACTGCGGGAGCAGCAAATTAAAAGAGGGGTGGCCAAACAAGAACACTACGCAGGAAGCCAAAGAAGATTGATAAACCAACACAGAACTGGCGTCGTTAGCCGCTACACGCTGCGGGATTTGCTGAGGAGGGGATCCGAGCACTTATGGACTGAATGGTTCGATGTGCAACGAGGATGATCTGTCGACTAACTAACTAACTAACATACATTTATACAAGTGAACATTTTTGTGGGTAGGGTTTTAACATAAAAAGTAGCATGAGTAGCGATCCGTTTGACACAATATCTTCTATTTTCAACTAAGGAGATATTTTTAACGTGCACGCAAGTCCTACTAGTTTTTCACGCTTATTAGAGAAGACCAGACATCTGGTCCACTACCCCAGGGGCATGGGACAGCATATAATCCCAGGTTTCTTATTTGCAAAAATTAACATCTCCCACATGTTACAGGTACAATTCGTAATCCCGCAAACAGCGCTCGAAACACAGCTACCAGCTATTTGGAAGCAGACCGCATTGCGTTGGTTTCCAATACAAAGCTATGAGTGCCAGTCGTTCAGACGGACACACAATCAGACTGCTACTGTAGGTCACTGGTCTACAGTGGTTACAGGACTTTCTCCGTAATCCCGTATACTCTCGAGAGTAACGTGACGTGCGCGAGAATTGGTAGCGGTTCTCTTCACTTCGGTAACTTATGGGGTATGTGAGCCGGTCACTCAGAAAGCAATTGCAAACTACTGTGCGTAATCTTGCCAAGAAATCAACAATCAGATGAAAGATGCTGATGTTGACAGCGATGTCTTGTAAAAGATATGAAAAAAAAAAAAAAAAAACCACATGCTTCTTTCTCTCATCCTGGAAACCCTAAGATTCTTCACCGGTTGAGAACCACTGGACTAGACGGTATCTGTTAAACATAGTTGTTGTTAGTTTTAAATTATTCTACCTTGTTTTTTTTTTCTCTAGAAAATTCTTTGGGAATGAAAATCTGCTTGTACCTATGAGCTGACACTGTAGCGAAGGGGTTACGAATGCAATTTGCAATCCCACATACCGCATTCGTAGCACAGCTGTGAATGATTTGGAAGCAGACTGCCTTGTGCTGGTTTTCATACAATAGTATGAGTGCTGGTTGTTCAGAAAGTAATTGCAAACTACTGAACATAAACTTGCCAAGAAATCACAAGAAGCCAAAAATAGCTGGGGTTGACTGTGAAGTCCTGTAAAGGATATGCTCTAACTTGTACCTATCTGAGAAGGTCATTCAGTTTCTGTCCACTGCAGTGGCAGGATTATTTACTGACCATAAATAATGTTTAGAAATTCATGAGTAGGACAGAAACTGGCCACTCCCCTTCATTATGACATAGCTCAGAACATGTGAAAGCCCAATACATCACAACTCGTCAGTATCTTTTGCTATAAAGATGTGCACACATTACTGATATAAACGGCACTGAAACATTACACTTATGTATGCTTTGGGCTGACCTCACCAGCTTTATTCATATACTGCAACTGAAAACCAGTCATATTAATTGAAATGTCATAAAAACACATTCAAATAACAGGTCATATTCATAGAAATGTCATATAGAAAGATTCAACTAACAGGTCGTATTCATAGACATAGCCAGGTGGCCTTAATTCCTCAGGCTCAAAGACCCCTCTGGCATACACCGCAAGGTACTATATTGGCAGTAAATGACAGAAATGACAGTATTCATAGACATGTCAAAAGAAACGTTAAAATAACAGGATAATTTCATAGAAATGTCATTTAGAAAACATTCAAATAACATGTCACATTCAATCATGGGTCACAAAGAAACATATTAAGAAGAGGTTATTTTCATTCAAAGGTCAGGAAGAAACATTCAAACAACAGATCATATTCATTCATAGAAATATGTAATGGAAGTATACCCCTCTCATGAAACTAGCTGCGGAAACTAGCTACTATAATCATCCATAAAAGACAGCCTACCACATGATATTCAAATGTTGAAATCTTATCACAGTAAGAAGTTACTGTCAGTGTTGGCCCACCATATGCTCTCACATCTTATAACATAAGGAAGTTACTGTCAATGTTAGCTCACCATATGCTCTCACAACCTATAACATAAGGAAGTTACTGTCAATGTTAGCCCACAATATGCTCTCACATCTTATAACAGAAAGAAGTTACTGTCAGCCCAACATATGCTCTCACATCTTATAACATAAGGAAGTTACTGTCAATGTTAGCCCACCATATGCTCTCACAACCTATAACATAAGGAAGTTACTGTCAATGTTAGCCCACCATATGCTCTCACAACCTATAACATAGGGAAGTTACTGTCAATGTTAACCCACAATATGCTCTCACATCTTATAACAGAAAGAAGTTACTGTCAGCCCACCATATGCTCTCACATCTTATAACATAAGGAAGTTACTGTCAATGTTAGCTCACCATATGCTCTCACAACCTATAACATAGGGAAGTTACTGTCAATGTTAGCCCACCATATGCTCTCACATCCTATAACATAAGGAAGTTACTGTCAATGTTAGCTCACCATATGCTCTCACAACCTATAACATAACGAAGTTACTGTCAATGTTAGCCCACAATATGCTCTCACATCTTATAACAGAAAGAAGTTACTGTCAGCCCACCATATGCTCTCATATCTTGTTGTCATAGGAGGTAGAATAATAAGGACAGGAAGATTTAATTTCCTATACTTAAGTGCTCAAAGACAAAGAAGCGCAACACTGACTTTTAATGGGCCAGAGAAGAAAAGGACAATAAGGAGAAATAGAGAAAGAGCACTGTGTATATTCTCCTCTGTTAACAAGAAAAGGGGTAGAATTTAGACAGAAGATTCCAGGAGTTCTTAGGGCGGGGGATGTACTGTTGTACACCCCAGACAGAAGATTACACTGCTGGACTGTAACAGGATCAATGAGTTTACACAACAAACTACGGACTAAACAAAACAAATTAAGAGCAACAAAATTAGGTTTTTATTGACAGAACTGCATGGTTTAGTGACAAACAGGCATCCTGGCATGTCACATAACTGACATATACAGAAATGGGAACCTATTTTCCCACAGTAATCACTGCTGCCTAACATCGCTATGCACATGACTAGGTACCCATCTCCACAAACCAACGAGGACATCAAAACAAAGAAACCTCAATGTAAACAACAACGGTAACAGCAGGTATGGACTCTCTATTGTAATCGTCTCAGGACTCCTGGACAGTCAGTACATACAGAAATGGGAATCTGAAATCCCACAGTTAGAGATAACTGCTGCCTAGCACTGACCACAGGGGCGGTCTCTAAATGACAGTGAGACCTCAATCATGTTCAGTTGAGTCGAAGGGCACCCTCAATACACACACAAGACACCCACATCACATAAGTCGACTGGAACCAGATACAGCGAAAAACCATAACATAACGAGTAACAAAACTATAACCCTAACAGCAGAGATATAGTGGCATAAACACGCATAAACAGGTATACGAAGGGTATACAAAAGGGTATACAAAAAGGGGATGTGAGTGGCCTACGACATTAACCAGAGCCGGGGCTCAAGTTTGCTCTACAACTACAACCATGGCCTGGGTTCACTACCTGCAATGCATGACGAGGTACAACAACTAATTAATAATCATCAAAGCATCATTATTTGCATCAACACATGGACTTCACAGGACAACAACTACAGCAACGGTGTATGCAAACAGTGTCCTTGTGGCACAAACATAGACATGGACTGTGTAAGTTCACACCAACCACATGATACTTCAACTGGACAACAATGACATGGATAGGTTATAGGATATACTCCACATAAAATATAAACAGAGCACACACGCTCTACAGCATCCTTCGGAGTGATTGGGCCCACAATTAATGCAACAGCCACCACCATATCATGGGGCAATCTTAATGTGAGGGCGGATCATCCCTCGTCACAATGCTCGCAGCCTTTCCTGGCTTCTCATCTAACTCAATATTTACTTCTTGAACACTCAGTTCAGGGGGGTCATTACCCACAGATCTCTGACACAACACAACTTCTCATCCCCAACACCACAGGCTGAGAATACCACTCATAAATGCCAATGTTACACAGCAACACTCATCAACTAGTCAAAATCAACACCGAACACAACTCAGCTACATCGGTGTAAAACGACTCTAACAGGACAACACCATTTGAACATGTACATAGGACATAAATACAGTCCAATGCACCAACAGCAATCAAGCAGACATAGGATATGCAATTCAACATGACATCGCCAACTAGATGTGTCATTGTACTGATGACAACTAGACAACATCACTATACCAGAAGTACAGTTCTACACATAACACCAGCAACAATCAGGACACAGGCTATAACATAAGTCACCGCCAACAACTCAGACATATAACACCACATAAAACCATCACAATCACCACCCCAGTCATTTTAGCCGACATCACTACATGGTCACCCTCACCATGACAAAGCTCACTCAATAATACCCCAGATTCATTATGGGTGCCCTATTCAGCAACTCTTGCAAGACTATTCTCAAAACTATTCTTCCTAAGTTCACATGTGTCCAACCTGAGCAACACAGATCATTATCCCCATGAACACTATTATAATCATAAACCACCCTATCATGTGTAGTGTTCAACCTGGCACCTTCATCACTACACCCAGTCATGAATAATTATTATCATAGCTCCATTTATTTAGAAGAACATAACATACATTGTCATCAAGCACCATATATCTATTACTTTCACCGTGCCACTCTACACCTTCGTACACCAGCAATCACTATATTTTTGGCGTTCTTGAGTCATGATAAGTCATCAGGCTTCAAACAATATAACATAATGGAGGCATCTCTCATGCCCCGGCACCCTTTACTTTCCATTACATGTGAGATATCTCAATACCTCAGTACATTATAATATAAAGACACCGGCCTTCCCCTTTGTTACGGGAAGTTAAATCATAAACACATCTGTACCATGTTTCCAGTTCAACTTCATGTTCCTCATTATAGACCAGACTGGTATAACCACCCAATTATGTACTTTGCCTCCCTCTTACTGACTGTACAGTCCACCTGGAACAGCCCTGGTTACCCCAGGCCATTCAATCTACTGTTATCTTCAACCTCACCATGCTACTATAATAATGGCATTATATTATATATATCCTGCACACCTAATCTGGCCACCTTCATACAGGAATACCACCCAAATAGAATTAATCATAACCTAATATTTTATGCAACAGTGCTCCCTATTTTCCTCTAAACAGCCCCAATCATTATTTCATTATTTCCTCATATTTTATGCTAGTGCACTGTATTTTCCTCTTGTCAGAACACAGACTTTACAGAACAATACATCCTCCTCTACTTTGGACTATGATACTACATATTTTGCCTACTGTATTGAATTCTGGACCTATAAAATTCTATAGAACTACCAAACACAGTACAGTATCGATACTTGATTACTTCCAATCCCTACTGCACTGTCTGCTACCTTAAATCTAAAAACCTACAAATATACACACCATCGTATGAGAACAACCTTTCTCCTGCATCGTCACTGAATACCCCTGGTACTAGTTTTCTTAATACATCCCTGCCAATCTGCAGAGTAGCACTTTTACAGTTACTAATTGAGGCAAACCCATGTTGTTGTCATTCTGCCGATCATCGCCATTTTACATGCGAAGATAACTCTACTAATTTTAGTCACTCAGGGAAAGAAGAGCTCCTCAAACTATAAACCGAACTAAACCAAATTCTACCTCAACCCTGTGGATGTTATAAGTTTGGAGCTCCCAGTTGGGGACTAGAGGCACCACTATCCTATCTTTAATTAAGCTATCTAAATAAATTTAACTCACCAAGAGTGGGCTTACAAATTGCCAGTTATTTTGATGGATTTCCTCGGTCCTCGTGTGTGGACCACACAAGCCAGTCTTGGTTCAATAGAGGCATTTGTGACTCCCTGCTCTGGTCCAGTGACTGGGGAGGGCTGGTTAAAGCCTCCCTATCTTATACTACAGCGATCTACATAATCGCTCCTTCGGCCACGGTTGTCTGGTTTGGAGAGACCGGGAAACTGACACGCGCCTCTATTTATCCTCACTTCCAGAGCGGCTTCCCATTGTACCCCAGGGCACTGCAAGGGATGCTGGTACTGGTAACATTATCATCATCATGTATCGCGCCAGACGATTACATTGTAACAGGAAGAAGTTACTGTCAGCCCACCATATGCTCTCACATCTTATAACAGAAAGAAGTTACTGTCAGCCCACCATATGCTCTCATATCTTGTAACAGGAAGAAGTTACTGTCAGCCCACCATATGCTCTCACATCTTATAACAGAAAGAAGTTACTGTCAATGTCAGCCCACCATATGCTCTCACATCTTATAACAGAAAGAAGTTACTGTCAATGTCAGCCCACCATATGCTCTGACATCTTATAACAGAAAGAAGTTACTGTCAGCCCACAATATGCTCTCACTTCTTATAACAGAAGGAAGTCATTCTTAATGTCTCCAACCATAACCAACAGAATTTATGGCACAGAACAATAGCTAACAATTCTTTAACATGTTATTGGCTTTAAATTATAATAAAGTCTACAGCTGTAGTTATTAAATAACAACAAAAACATCACAAATATGTCAAGGCCTCAGCAATTAGGAATCTAAAACCTAAGTTATGCAGACAAAAAGACTTCGAAGTGACTTTGTGATTACCATGGGGATAATAAATGCTTCACATTCGAAAAGTATTAATGACTGTGTATTATGAATTTCAGCCAAAATATGATTCCTCAATTTCCTCCATATAATATATAAATATGTAGTGTGCATGTGATGAGATGCAGTGAAACAGGCCAGTCAATAAATTGTGCAACCCATTTATATGGCTTCTGTGTTCAAATTCATTAAGGAAATACATTGTTTTAAATAAAAAATCATATTGGTCTTTGCTAGTGGGTTGGTGCTAAATACAGTGTATAATAAGCCCATGGTTCTGGAACATATAACAACCCAGGATACTTCTGTCTTAACACTTGATCATCCCACAGCCAACACGACCACACTGCTGTCAGAGTGATAGTTAATGTGAATGTCCACAGGAGAAAATATCCATTCAAATCACTGACGAGGCCTTGATAAGATCTGACAGCCCATACAGCCAACATGGCAACATATGTAAGCAGAAACAGTGAGAAAATCTGGCCTTCTGTTGCAAGGTACCTGTGAATGAAAACCTGACATTAGTTCTGCAAAATAATTTGCTAATATACTGACAGTTAATTTAAAATAAAGCAATATGTCTTAATTATAAGCATATTTATGTTATATATTTCTCACTTTTAGCGTTAAAATGTTCTTTTTAAAGCTTAAATAAGTTGATTTTTGGACAAATAATGCTTGGCTGGCCGAGTGGCTAGAGCGCCGGCTTCTCCTTCAGGAGACCCGGGTTCGAATCATCGGTAAGGTGTGGGATTTTATTTCTGTAGGGGGCAAAAAGAAAATCCTAACCTGCACAGTTCGCGGCGACTGCACTAGCCAGATGGCCTTAATTCCTCAGGCTTAAAGAACCCCCCCCCTCCCCATACATCGCAAGGTACTATATTGGCAGTATATGACAGTTTTGTGTAAATGACAGTTTGTGATTACCAATTGGCAAAGGGAAGTAAATAACAAAACTGGCCACACATACAACTGCTGACTCTTTCTGAAACTAACATACTTTGTAAACTGAACATCAAGATTGTTCATCATTATAATCATCATCACTATCACTTGCTATCTTCATTCATTGATGATTACAACAGCTCAAACATTATTCCATTACATCTGCAAAGGAAAATTTTGTTCTAGTTGGGTCACAATGATATCAATAAATAAATAATAATTAATTTTAGGGGCATTTTCAGGCAGATATCTCTCTCTCTCTCTCTCTCACTCTCACACACACACACATGCACGTACGCACGCATGCATACAGAGAAAAGAGAGAGAGAGAGAGAGAGAGAGAGAGATCGAGAGATCATAGTTTGTATTTTCATGCAATTATGATCAATGCATGTCTGCATGTGTGTTCATGCTTTCATGATTACGGAGGTTGGTTTTGTCAAAAACGTACAATGAATTGTTAATGATACAAGTCAGCCATAAGTATTCACTCTAAATATTGACAAAACTAAAATACTGAACACACAAAACAACATAAAAGACGTAGTTATAAAATATAATTTGTAGAAAAATACTGTTGATATATGGCCACCTCACAAGAATGCCCTGGTACCATCTGCCACAAAGAGCCACATTAAAGAAATATAATGGATACAGAGCTAAGGGAAGACCACATACATTATGGAGTAATGGTATCAAGAACAACCTTACAGAAATGAATGGCATCTTACAAAACACCTCAATGGTAGCCAAACAAAACCAATTAAACAATGATTAGGAGATCAACATAGCCGAATGGATAAGAGAGCTCTTTCTTAAACTTCCTGTGTGCTGATGCCGAGGTAGGGGGATCAACCCCTACACCATTCTGTTGGACTATAGTGTTGACTTCTCGTCCTTTACTTGGGGATGTACATTACAAGTACCTCAGCAGTTGGAGTGAGTTCACCTGATGGCGAGGGACACTGGCAATAGAGAAAGTTAATCCACACACAAAAGCCAGCCCACTACAATAGAAGTAGTAGCATGTGTATGGACTTCTCTTCAGTTCAAAGCGAGTGAACATTTAAAAATAAAAGAAAGAAAACAAAACAATGAATGTGCAATGACTAGGGCAACAAAAATAACAAACACTCACCAATAATATACACCACTGACTAGAACCAGCAGTAGCCAAACAAAACCATTTCCACTTGTCCTGGGTTTGGAACTAAAGCAGCCCATATAGTACAGAAACAGACACAGAAAGAATGGTATATACCTGTCAACAAAAGAAAAAGGAGAATAGAAATTCCAGTCTTCCTTTGTGTCATAATTTCTTTACTCTTCTTCTTTATCCACTTTCGATGTCAACATGAATGAATGCAAAGAAAGCAGCAGTCAGCTTAAGTTTTTTGACATCACCATGGAGTTTGTCTTCAAATGGTCGGGTGTGGGCCAAAATAGGTTTCTCTGTTCTGCATATGTTGGACACTACTAAAAAAATATGCAGTTATTTTACCAGTTCCACAGTTACATTCATCATTATCTAATATTGTTATTAAACATGTAGTATTTCAGCCTGCTGTGTCCTGTGCTGAGTCTGAATATTGTTACTTGTTCGTTTCTGTTGATTTGGAAATATGCATCACCTTTCTAATCTCTTGGATGCTCTGATTTCCACTTGATTCGATATAACAGCTTCTTATAAATCTCTTGGCCTCATCATAGGCTGCCTAATTAGTTTTATTTAATCTGATGTTTCTTCAGCTAGGTCAATGGAAACAGCTATTTACACCAATATCAACAGGTTGAAGCTAATCATCTTCTCCAGGTCATTGCTGACATCCCATAATGAATGATTCAGCATCCTATTCTGGCCAGGTCTAACAATCAATTATGGTAATAAAATACCTCCTATATCAGGGTCAGCAAGGCAGAATGGATAAGAGCACTTGCTGATGGTGAGGTAGTGGCTTCAAACCTAAACTGTCAGTTGGATTAAAATGTTGACTTCTTATCCTTAACTTGGGTATGTAAATTACAAGTATTAGGGAAAGCTAATCCACAAGCAACAATAAGTCCAGAGCAGACTATATTTGAGTTCAAATTGAGTGAAAAAACCCCAAAACTTCCTACTTGACCAAAGTACTTCATTTTCTGAAATAAACATGAACTGAACAGTCATCATCTATTGTATGATGGATTTCATTGGTACAGAATAAGTTAAGAAAGTTAAAATAACCTCTACAATACTCTACATGTTCCTTCTAGTTCTTTTTATTTGCTCATTAAAAGATAATCTGAGCTGACAGACAACTGAGAGAATTATGATTACCAATGCCTGCACATAACAGAGAGGATTAAAGCATCATAACTACAAATGTCTGCTTCAGATCAGGCTTCTGATGAAGAAGAGAGGAAGTTTGCGGCATGACTGTCTTGTCTATGCTTTTGGTCAGGCACCTGAGTACTGGCAAGTGGTACTTTTTAGTCAGGTATGCGTTTCTTAGCCTGAATAGCAACAGCTTCTTTAAAATTCATGATCCATCTCCAATGTGAGATGCTTTCCACACCAAATGGGCTTTACCTACCTGTAGAAGTCTGGTTACACAACACCATAGACTTACTGCTGACAAATTATCCAGCTAGTAGAAAGAATGTTGCTATGAGAATGCCAGAAGCTGGGCTGATATTGTCAGAGGCACCAAATGTGTATGTCTTAGGTCATTTGAACAAAGGTTGAGAACTCATCCAGAACTCCACTCCAGTCCCACTTGATACTGGATCAGTGTCTGTAGACAATGAAGCACCTAAATCCCGTGAATGAAACTTTACCAACTTAGGTCAGTCCGTGTGATCTGTGCTGAATCATGAAACAGTTAGTCTTACATACCTCTCCACAATTATGAAAAACCAGTAACAATTTTGCACACCCTGTTGGTTTCTGAGCTTGGAGAGGAGAAGGAGAGCACTGCAACACAATTCCTCTGGTGATTGTACATTCATATCCACATTAGGAGAAAAGTCTCTACACCAAAATCCTCACTCTGATAAATGACAGTCCTTGTCATGGCAAAGATAACTTGAATACCAATGGATCAGACTTAAGAGTTCAATTTGTCCTTGAAAGTTAAAAAGAGAGTTCTTGCATATTACATAGAACCAAGTTTTACGTACAGCTGCGAATCCTGGACAATTAGTAAACAGGTGAAAAAATCCATGGAAGCCTTGGAGATGTGGTTTTATATAAGAATGTTGAAAATTAATTGGACAGCTAAAATGGACATTTTGAGGGAAGCTAAATGGCAAAGACAACTTATCACAAACATCAGAAAGAAAAAGGCACCATCGGTTTTTGGCCACATTATGAGAAGACAAAAACTGGAACATATTGTGACAACCGGAACGATTTGCAGAAAGAGAGGTAGAGGAAGACAGTGTGAGAATATTCTTGACAGTCTTGTGTCATGGCATGGAAGGGAGTCAACACACGAATTGATACATGCTGTTGGAGATCGCAATTTGTGGAGATGCATGATCACCTACATCCAGCTGGCAAGGCACTGGATGATGATGATGATGATGATGATGATGATTCCAAAGGATTCACAATAAACAAATCAACTAGCCAGCCATCTCTACCTGAAACTAAAGCAACAATGTAGATCTATGTGCTTCATTCAAAGAACAACATTGCAGATATTGACAAATTTCAAGCAAAAAATAAAGAAGAAGAAGATCCATGTGCAAATACCTAATATATATCACTCATCATGTTTATGTGAAATGTGATATTTTATTTTTGAAAATTACTAATTTCTTAATGAAAACTCACCACATAAGATGACCAATCTGCTCATCGTATCTGTACAGCAGCTCAAAAGACTTCACCTACCAATGTACATAGCCAGGTAACATAGTATAAAATGATTAGACTAAATACCACATACATAGTAGTAATTAAAGGCAAACATATTGCATACATAACTGGTAATTATAACTTAAAATAACACAGCTCCTGATATAATATGTTCAACATCAGCAACCTTATCATTAGGTGTACATCAGCTACTACAATGTGTTGTACCTGTTTTTGTCTCGTAATACGTTGATAAAATTATGATGGTCTTTTTTCAGATTTTTGTGATAAGTTCTTTGTGATAAAAACATTTACATTACTCATTTTATCTGTCCATGTATTTTCAGCATTCTTTTGTAAAACCATATTTAAGGAGTGTTTTCGGCTTAATTACTAATTTGCAGGCATATGTTAAAATTGGTTCTATGTAACTTATTTTTTCATGGTTCCTTTTCTTTCTCATTGTCTAAATGTGGTAAACAACTAAAAAAGGTTTATGAATATTTTCTTTACTGAATTCCATAACATTTATAAAAATAAAAAAAATAGAAAGACCGAAAAGCCCTTTACTAAAAAATGACAAACAAACATACACATACCAGTTCCTTTGGTTTAAGGTTTTTCATGATTGGATTTTCAGCCACACTGAGATGGTTCTTATACCCCAGATGAATCAGTCTATGGTTGACCGAATCTCCCACCAAATGCATACTGGCACCCATCACAAAGACTATCACACTAAGGTGTGTAACATTGGAGGATAGATGTTGTTTGCTGCGCCCCAGAAGCTGGAAATGGTAAAATATCAGACAATATATATGTAATCCATTGACAGTTGTAAAATGACAGACTATTGTGATCCAATGAAAAGATAAAATACCAGACTATATGTGATGCAATTGTAAAATAACAGACTATATCTGATATAATGGAAAAGTAAAATAACAGACTACTGTGGTCCAATGAAAAGGCAAAATAACAGACTGTGTGTGATCCAATGACAATTGTAAAATAACAAACTATTTGTGATCCAATGCCAATTGTAAAATAGCAGACTATATCTGATAAGTGAAAAAGTAAAATAGCAGACTATTGTGATCCAATGAAAATGTAAAATAACAGACTATTGTGATCCAAAGAAAAGGTAAGATACCAGACTATATGTGATTCAATGAAAATGGTAAAATAACAGACTATGTGTGATCCATCATGTGTGGCAGTAAAAACACCCAGGAACTATGGTATATGCTTTCATCTGGGCACGGGGTTGGAGTCTTCGTAATGTCATGCTGAAAACACAAGGAGGAAACATGATCAACCTATTTATCTCAGCCAGTTCGTACTGGCTGTGCTGAATGAATCATGACCTGGCGACACCATTCTTCTTCTTTTGGTGGCTCCATAGCATGTTTCCATGGCATCATGATTGCTGTGGTGCGCTGCCTGCTTTGTTGCCTTCATCTTCAGTACCTTTCTTATGCTAGGGTAAACTGTGGTCTTACTCAAGTTTATATATGTATATATGTACACACATATCTAGAGCAGCTTGGTTTTACAGCGCCAGAGACTCACTGTCGCCCATTCTTTTGTTAGTTAAAACAGTTATGCCATGTGAAGGCCAGGAGTTGGATTTTTGTGATGAATGTAGAAGCCATGGGGGTATTTTGCCAGGTTGGGAGCTCATCCTCTACTCTGTTCCCCCGGCTATAAAAAGCAATTTGGAACCTGGTTAGACCCTAACATGCTTCCCCGTAGATGTGAAATTCCAGTACCAGCCTAGCACACCTTGCTGATTCCTGAGCTTGGAGAACTGTGAAACAGTCTCTGTGGAGATGGTACTTTGGTATTGGGGTAGGAGAAATGTTATGTGCGTCCATGCTTTGGGGACACAAATTCTATCACAGTAATTGTTCACATATGACACATGTTACTAGCTGCACTCTGACACCAGGATATGTGGACACCTCTGGGGTGCTGTTTGTTAGTGAGAGCACCACAGACACAAAATCCACGTACCCTCAAAACTTAAAAGGTTGCTATTTGCTGAGGATGTAGTTCATTGTAAAGTGGAAAGCTTATGAAATCTGCTACAGTATTCATCTTAAGACTCTCAACATAACCATTTTGCAATCACTCATTAGCACCTTGCCGTCTTGACAGACGATAGTTTGTGCTTCAAAAAGGCATAATAACTATTACCCATGGCAGTAGCGAATATGACTGATAAGGCCAATTCGCGCTGTAAATGTTTGTCCATAGTGGGTGCATGTGAACACATGGTCATTTCCACCATCATGCACCATCTTATATCTCACTTGCTCTGTGTATGACTTATCTGCAATAATTTTCTCCTTTGTCTTTATTCCATTTCTGATGTTTGCCCTCCATGCAACATGTTCAACGGCGACTTGCTCCCAATGTGCATTATCAATGCCTGTATCAATCATGTCCCGCTTACACACATCTTTGTATCGTAGTAGAGGCCGACCCTGAGATCTCTTACCCATCTGTAATTCACCAAAAAAGATGTCCTTTGGTATTCTACCATCATCCATCCTCCTAAGATGTCCTATCCATCTAAGTCTACGAAGACTGAGCATGGAATAAACCGTTACACAACCTGATCTTTCCAATACTTCAGTATTTCTGATTTTGTCTTACCACTTACTACCAAAAATTCTTCGCAGACACCGCATATGAAAGCTGTTTAAACGTTTCTCTTGGTGTGAGTAAGTTGTCCAGGCTTCACTGCCATAAGTACTAAGGACACAGACTTGATAGACAAGGACTTTTGTTTTGGCAGTAAGCTTCCTGTTCTCCCAGACTCTTTTCATTGTTGTTGCTGCCTTACCAATCCGGATGTTGATTTCCTGATCTAGGGATAATTTGCTATTTACCACTGATCCTAGATATGTAAAATGGTCTACCATCTCTAGTTCGGCGTTGTCAATAAAGATTGATGGTACCCCATGTGCACCTTGTGACATAATCTGTGTCTTCTTTTTGCTAATTGTTAAACCAAATTCACAACAAGCATTGGAGAATGCAGATAGTAGACATTGTTAATTCTTCCTCAGAATGGGTCGTAACTGCAGCATCATCTGCTAAAAGCAACTCTCTGATCAGTACCCTCCTAATTTTGGTCTTGGCCTTCAATCTCTTAGCACTGTAGAGGCCGCCATCTGAGCGTGAGTGAATGTATATACCACCATCCTGATCACGAAAGGCATATTTCAGTAGAAGTGAAAAGTATATTCCAAAGAGGGTGAGAGCTAATACACAACCTTGCTTAACTCCACTCTTGATTTCAAACTCTTCAGAAGTTGCACCATCAAACTTGATTATACCCTTCATGCCTGTGTGGAATGATTCCACAATGGACAGAAGAGGTGGTGGGCAGCCAATCTTCTTTAGTGCCTTGAACAGATCCTCACGACTGACCAAATCAAATGCCTTTGTGAGGTCGATGAAGGCAATAAACAGTGGTTGATTCTGTTCCCGGCATTTTTCTTGCATTTGTCGCAATGAGAATATCATATCAATGGTAGACCGGTTCTGTCTAAAGCCACACTGTGATTTGGGGTAGACTTGATCTCCTAGGACTTGAAGTCTGCGCAGAACAATTCTGGCAAATACTTTTCCAACAATACACAGAAGTGAGATACCCCTATAGTTGTTGCAGTCGCTCCGATCGTCCTTGTTCTTCTTCTTCTTCGTTCATCCGGAGTTTTTTTTTCCGGATGTGACTGCGTTGTGCCTGTTTACAGCAGAGCTGCGTTTTTGCGCCGTTAGGCCGACACATCCGACTTCTGCGGGCATTTGTTGACCGGGTTAACCTTCCCGGGGGTTTCTTAGGACGTTTGACTCTCACTGTTGTGGTGTTATCCCCCATCCCAGCTGGTCCATATAGAACAGCCAAAGATCCTGGTCAGCCCTCAAGGGGAGGCAGGGGCAGACCATGGGCATTCCCCGCCATCCAAGGAGGCTTCCATACTTGCAGAGCCGATACATAGCGCTCTGGTACTGGGCTCACCCAAGGAATCGTCACGTCCTGCACATGGCTGCTTAGCCCCACTTCCGTATATTGGGCCTTCCGTTCACCATAGGCTGTTCTTCCGGAAACCAGAAGTATGCAGTCTGCAGATGACATCCACACAGTGAGCTTTCGATTCGGACTTTCCATGTAATGGATTTGCTAGCCAAGCAATATTCCATTTCGTGCCACTAGGACACTTTTCCACCTTTTATGTGTGGGCTTTTGATTCAGACTTTCCACGTAATGGATTTGCTATCCAAGCAATATTCCATTTCGTGCCACTAGGACACTTTTCCACCTTTTATGAAGCCCACACAGTGGGCTTTTGATTCGGACTTTCCACGTAATGGATTTGCTATCCAAGCAATATTCCATTTCGTGCCACTAGGACACTTTTCCACCTTTTATGAAGCCCACACAATGGGCTTTTGATTTGGACTTTCCACGTAATGGATTTGCTATCCAAGCAATATTCCATTTCATGCCTCTGGGTCTTCATGCACCTTTAAATGTCAACCTGTATATAGTTAAAGTAATCTGCGGTCAACTTTAACTTGTTGATATCTCCATAGAGCTTGTCCTCAAATGAAGCAGGTGTCTGCCAAAATATCTTTCTCTGTTCTGCATACGTTGGGCAATCCTGCAGCAAATGTTTTGCTGTCATTTTTCCAGTTCTACAATTACATTCATCGGTATCTCCTATCTTTAGTTTATTGAACAAGTGGTATTTCAGCCTGTTATGTCCTGTGCGGAGTCTGAAGATTGCTACTTGTTCTCTTCGGTCGAGTTTGTAATATGCATCATCCTTCTGATGGCCTGGATGCTCTGATTCCCATTTGGTTCTATAAGTGCTTTTTATCAACCTCTTTGCCTCATTATAGGTTATGTCTATGTCAGGCTGTGGTAGTCGTCCGCCCTCTTTTGCCAGTCTGTCAGCCTCTTCGTTTCCAGGTATACTGCAATGTGATGGGATCCACTGTATTACAACTTTTTTGGATTTCTGGCATAGACCATGGAGTGCTGCTCTTAGGTCAGTTAGTTCTGTGCTGTTATTGCTCTTCAGTATTGAGACAGCTGACTTTGCATCTGTGAAGATAGCTATTTGCTTCTCTTTATTTTCCTCCATCAGGAGCATTTCTGCTGCAGTTTTCAGAGCCTCTACCTCCGCTTTGAAGTTACTTGAAAATTTTCCAGTTGCCATTGAATGTGTTTTTTTCGCTCCATTTTTTAAATTTAGGAGAATTCCTCCTCCTCCATTCTCTATTGAATTTTTGGCTGATCCATCTGTATATGCATGGGTCCAATTCCTGCTTGGGTAATGTTCTTTTATGTAGTTTAGGGTTATTTCTCTTCTTTCGGTTTCATGCTGAGAGTTCTTTTTCTCAATACCAGGAATGTTTTCTATCATCTCAGGCAGTTGCTGCTGTCTCCAAGCTGGGAACTTGTGTGCATTGTGTATGGGCTTGACTGTTGATATGTTAAGAATAGGATCTGACCTAATCCTTCGTTTTGCAGTTTCTACAAAGTTGCTACGCTTCAGTCTTCCCTTTCCAAAACCATTAAATCTGTTGTACATAGGGTGGTCTGTCAATCTTCTAAATTTTTCTGCTTGTTGCTGGGCTCTGCTATCTCTTCTATCCTGCATTGGTTGTAAACAAGTGATCTTTTCTAATTCATTAATAGGCGTTGTCTTCAGGCTTCCAGTTATATATATATATATAACTTCTTGAGAACTTTCTCATCTGCTCCCCATGTTGTACCAGCAAGCTTTTTCATGATTGCCATTCTTTGCCTTGCTCTTGTTCGATTTTTCTCAACCTGTGTCTTCCATGTCAGGCGACGATCAAAGGTGACTCCTAGATAGTTTGGATTTTCTTCATGGCGCAATATTTTTCCATTCAATACCAGCTTAGGTTGCTGAGTTTTAGTTGAGAGGGAGAACACTGTGCATGTTGTTTTCTCCTCACTTATCTTCACTAGCCATGATTTTGACCAGTCCTCTAGCGCTAATAGGGCTTGCTGTATTCTGCTGTTAGCTGTATTAATATATTCTTCAGATGTCCATATGGCTAGGTCATCTGCAAAGGATGATGTGTGTACTCTGGCTGGAAAATTTTCCGTGATGTCGTTTATATATGCTAGGAATAATGTTGGTGAAAGAACTCCTCCTTGGGGGACACCTTGCTCCAACAGCATCATTTTGCTGGTTTGTCCTTGTACTTTTGTCCTGGCAGTTCTGTTCTCAAGGTAGTGGCTGATCCATTTGTACATTTTCCCGCAAACATGCATTTTTTGCAGTTTTACTTTCAGTCCTTCCTTCCATACTTTGTCAAATGCTTTTTCTAAATCTATCCAGACTGCTAGTGTGTGCTTTTTCTCTTGGAAGGCATCCTCTATTTCCTGAGCTATATAGGTTATTTGATCTTCAGTAGATCTGTACTTTCTGAATCCTGCTTGGTGAGGTGTTAAGAGTTGGTTTTCTTCCAGATGCCATGTTAGCCTGCCATTGATAATGCGTTCCATTAATTTTCCTACACAGCTAAGAAGACTGATAGGTCGATAGCCATTTGGTTCTTCCAGGTCTTTTCCTTATCTTTGGGACTGGTATTAGTATAGCTTCCTTCCATGCCTGTGGGACTATTCCCCTCTTCCAGCTGTAATTTAGGACTGCTAGTAGTTTCTTTTTTGCCTTAGTGCCTAGTCCTATTAGCATTTCATTTGTGATTCCATCCTTTCCTGGTGATGTCTTCTTTTTTAGGGTATTCATTGCCTGTTCCATTTCTTCCATTGTTAGATTTGCCATCATATATTCTGCTGCTGTCTCTGTATATGTATGATGTATCTGTTTATCTTTGATTGCTTTCTTCTGTTCGGCTGTAATATCAATGTGGTTTGCACTGGCATAGTGTTCCATTAGTGCATTTGCAGCCTTTTTTCCTGTAAGCAAGGCATTTCCTTGTTTAATTGTTATTTGTTTGTTTCTAGGTCCTTCATTGTTCATGGCTTTCACTAGTTTCCATAGTTTGTTTCCATCCCTGTCAAAATTCAGGTTTTCTGTTTTTTTCCTCCAACAATCTCTTGTTGTTTGATTTACTGTTCTTTTATATTTTGCTGAGATGGCTTTGAGAGAGATGTTCGCTTCAGTTGTTTGTTCTCTCTCTGCGGTCTTCCTAGCATCTTCAACTTTGTCCTCCAAAAATTGTAGTTCTTCAGTCCAGTATGGTTTGTAATTTTTCCTTGACTCCTCTTGGAATAGACTCAGTGGCCGCCTGTATTATTGCTCTGTTTAGACTTTCCACCATTTGCTTCATGTTGCCATATCGTGTATTTACGTTTTCACAATATTTGTCTGTTAGTATGGCAAATCTGTCCCAATCTGCTCGTTTGTAATTCCAACGGGGCAAAGGCTTTTGCTCCTGTGGAACATACTCCATATTTATTACAAGCTTGATTGGTCTGTGGTCACTACCTGCTAATTGGTCCAGCACATGGCGATCGATTTTGTGGAGGATGTCTCCTGTGCAGAAAGCTAAGTCTGGAGTAGAAGTGGTAATCCATCTTCTGGAGTAGAAGCTCGGTGTGTCATCCGCTTTGTTAAGTAGATGGAGATTTGAGTCTATTTCCCAGTCCTCCACTTCATCTCCTCTTTTGTCAGTATCTGGGTATCCCCATCTTTCTGAACGGCTATTAAAGTCTCCGACAACAATGCAATTTGTGTCAGTTATTTCCATGTTTGAGAGTGTAAGATCCTTATCTGCCGGGCTATATAGATTGTAAATTCTTATTTTCACGTCCTTTATCATTATATCAACACCTATAATTTCCGTTTGGTTGTCAGAGATCACAGATACTTCGCTGCAAGGTATTGTATTTCGTGTAAGTATTACAACTCCTCCTTTGTGTCCTTCGCGGTCGAAACGTGTGGCCTGATATCCCTCGACTGAAAATGTGCGATTGGCGTTGAGGTGTGTCTCTTGAATGCATGCCACATCTATTCTATCTTTATGAAGACGCTGTGTTAGGGAGGCTTTCTTGTTATAAACTCCTTCTGCATTCCATTGTAGTATGTTGAGTGTCCGGGGTGTTTGGTCAATAGCTCTTAACCTACTCCTCTGTGCCTTGACTCCACAGCACAGGGGAAGGTGACCACCAGTAGTCATGGGTGGACCCCCTCGAGGCAGGGGGCCCGGCACTATCACCGCCTGATGGGACTTCACGGGATTAGCACCATAACGATTAATTTTCATCTGTGGCATCATGAAATGATAAAGTTACGTTGCACTTCTTTGTCAAGCCTGTGGCTCAGTACATCCGATTTCGACAAGCATTTGTTCGAGATGCTTTCCCTAGCCTTTGACTGTCCCCAGTCTACCTACAAGGCAGCAGGTTTGTGCGTCACTTCGTCTGGTCCCTCTCCCTTGACCTGTCCGACATGGGTGACCCTACCAGTAGCTGTGCTACCGTCGGCATAGCTCTTGGGGTCATTGGAACGCTCAAGCCCCTCTACCTCGTCAAGGTGGACGCACGGCAGAGGGGGTCCTTGTTCTTGTACAGTGTTATGATGCTTGAATTTGCAGTCATTAAGGAATACAGATTCCAGTTCTTGTTCCAATTGTAGAAAAAAACAACTTTCCATCCGTTCAACCAGCCTCTGTGGCGTTGGTTATATTTGTGGTAGTTCATGGTGCGGGATAAGTTTGTCTCATTTTCTGCGCCAATGTTAGCTGGCTTTTCGATCTTGAAGCGTTTATGCCCGTGACGTCTCCAGTGGCAGTTTCTTTTGTCAGTGTTGGCTCCTGGTATGTCTTGCTTGACTGGGTGCAGTCCTTGTAAGGACTCTTTATTTGATCTGTTTGCCTCATGGTATGTGAAGTGTCTGTAGAAGCTTTTCGATGGCTTCCTTTTCTCTTTTGCGCTCTTTTTATCTTTTTTTCACTTTCGAGTGTGTTTTTCATGTCAAAGTCTTTTTTCCATGCAATGTATTCCTTCTTGGTTAATTCAGGTGTGTCAGATGCCTCCTCTAGGCTTTCTTCAGAGGTCTGGCAGGATATTGGTTTCCCCCTGAGTTGCTTGGACATCGTGGTTGGACTGCTGGCTTTAGCTTGCGGTTTTTGATTGGTCTTTGGTTTGGTTTCCTCTTGTGGCTTCTTGAATAAAGATGAGACTTGTGATTTTTAATGTTACAGAAACATTTTAGAACACCGTGGACCAAGAAGAAGGAAAATAATCACATTCTACAAAACTGAAGCCTGAAGAAAACTGGCTTACATGCAGCATCATGTCAAGGACACTGAAATACTTTGGCCATATGAAATGCCATGGTGGTTTGACATGAACAGTGATAGAAGACATGGTTCCTTGAAGACTTCATCATTCTCATCATCATCATCATCATCACCGCCGCTGCTTTTTTCTATTTAAATTTTACTGTTTATGGATATTTCTATATAAATCTTACTGTTTATGGATATTTCTAAATAAATATATTATTGTTTATGGATATTTCTATATAAATCTATTACTGTTTATGGATATTTCTATATAAATCTATTATTGTTTATGGATATTTCTATGTAAATCTATTGTTGTTTATGGATATTTCTATAGTGGGTGACTATCTCTGCCATGTCTTACCTTGAGGAGACAGAACGGCGTGATCACATTGTAGATCATGTGGAAGTAGTCTCCAATACTTGGCATGTCCAGCGGTGTCCACTCGAGAGGCACCCACATCTAGAATGTAAATGAGAAACAGTGACACCTTACATAGACTACTCTATCACTGTTCTATATTTTATTTCAGATATACTGAGCAAATCAAAATAAAATATCAAACTGCGTAAACATGGGAACCATATTAGTGCAGTAGCTAGCATTCCTGAATGCCATTCCAGCGGTTGTATGTTCAAATCCGTAATTAAATGGAAATTAAAAAAAACTGACCTGGGTTCAAGGATCGACCTAGCCTAAGAGGGGTACGAGAGAATGTTCTGAGAAAAAAGGCAGGCACATTATCTGTTAAGTGCCAATTGGTCTATAGAAATATATATAAATATATATCCAATATATGTCTCAAGGCTTGGACAAGGGTCCTTTACTTTGACTTTATTTACCCCTTTACACAGCACATTAAACAGATGGTAACAGTTATTTCTTCTCCCAAAGGAGCTGTTGTTGCTATTAATCCAGCAACACTGGACTTGCACCCTTATGCCAGTGCTGTATAGGGATACTTGCAAGGTTCATCAATTGTTGTGTTGTTCTGTATAGTGCTACTTGCAAGTGTTCATCAGTTGTTGTGTTGTTCCATGTAGTGATACTTGCAAGTGTTCATCAATTGTTGTGTTGCTCCATATAGTGATGCTTCCAATTCTTCATCAGTTGTTGTGTTGTTCCATGTAGTGATACTTGCAAGTGTTCATCAGTTGTTGTGTTGTTCCATGTAGTGATACTTGCAAGTGTTCATCAATTGTTGTGTTGTTCCATGTAGTGATACTTCCAAGTCTTCATCAGTTGTTGTGTTGTTCTATATAGTGCTACTTGCAAGTGTTCATCAATTGTTGTGTTGTTCTATATAGTGATACTTGGAAGTGTTCATCAATTGTTGTGTTTTCCATGTAGTGCTACTTGCAAGGGTTCATCATTTGTTGTGTTGTTCCCTGTAGTGATAATTGCAAGTGTTAATCAGTTGTTGTATTGCTCCATGTAGTGATACTTGCAAGTGTTCAACAGTTGTTGCATTGTTCCATGTAGTGATACATGCAAATGTTCATCAGTTGTTGTGTTGTTCCATGTAGTGATACTTGCAAGTGTTCATCAGCTGTTGTCTTGTTCCATATAGTGATACTTGCAAGTGTTAATCAGTTGTTGTATTGTTCCATGTAGTGATACATGCAAGTGTTAATCAGTTATTGTGTTGTTCTATATAGTGCTACTTGCAAGGGTTAAACAGTTGTTATGTAGTTCCATGTAATGATAGTGTAAGCATTCATCGATTGTTGTGTTGTTCCATGCAGTGCTACTTGCAAGGGTTCATCTATTATTGTGCTGTTCCATGTAGTGATACTTGCAAGTGTTCAACAGTTGTTGTGTTGTTACATGTGGTGATACTTGCAACTGTTCATCAATTGTTGCGTTATTCCATGTAGTGATACATGCCAATGTTTATCAGCTGTTGTGTTGTTCCATGTAGTGATACATGCAAGTGTTCATCAGCTGTTGTGTTGTTTCATGTAGTGATACAAGCAAGTATTCATTAGCTGTTATGTTGTTCTATGTAGTGACACTTGCAAGTGTTCATCAGCTATTTTATTGTTCAATGTAGTGATACCGGCAAGTGTTCAACAGTTGATGTGTTGTTCCATATAGTGATACTTGCAAGTGTTCATCAATTGTAGTGTTGATCTATATAGTGATACTTGGAAGTGTTCATCAATTGTTGTGTTTTCCATGTAGTGATACTTGCAAGTGTTCATCAATTGTTGTGTTGTTCCATATAGTGATACTTCCAAGTCTTCATCAGTTGTTGTGTTGTTCTATATAATGCTACTTGCAAGTTTGGGGGGTACGGGGTGTCAGGCATTGGTAGCACCTTTGGTAAGGATGGCTCTCATGTCATTTCAGGACCCATCCCCCACTGGTCCAAGTCTGACACCCAGCTCGTGCCTATGGCTCCTAGTAGCTGTCAGCATGCGACAGCGGCCACCCCCCGGGCAACAGCTGTGAGAGGCTGGCTAAACCAGGCATGGGTATCCGATTTGGTGTCAAACCAAGAGGTAAACTAGGGTATGCCTACCCAGCATGTGAAGACAGGATTCGGCAGACTGCGCGGAAGAAATCATTCCTGATTCAACGGGCAAGACGGCGTTTACCTGCAAAGCGTTGTGGAACGTAATGAGCACGGCAAGGCACGTAGAGCGCCCTGGTCATCCACTGCACCTGTATTCGTCTCCAATCGTCTCGACTTGTCTTGCCACTGGACTCAGATGGACTCAGGCGAGAGAGTGAGGTCGACGAATTGCGCAACTCTTCCTCACTTTAATCCAAGTCATCGCGCAAGTCATTCTTCATCCAACGTCACATATCACCTTCAAGCCCTGTGGCGATGGGCGAGCGGCAAAGCGGCAGGCGTGGGTACGCTGGCAGCCGTAGTCGCAGACCTGCACACAGGCGGCTCAGGCCATATGGTCGTCTTCTACTGACCGGTGCAGCAGTGGGATTCGGCAGCCCCCTGAGCGACTGAGCAGCCCTCTATAGGAACACACTGCTCACCTCCATAGCATGAGGAAGGGGCTAGAAAAGGTGCCCTAAACATTGTCTGCTTCATCACTACCTAACCAGCTAGCCGCGGTTGGTGGGTACCCTAAACTGCGGTCGACATACAAAGAAAGATAAAACAAGCAAAGCTAAAAGAGTAAACCATATTCCCTTAACAATTGGAACTTGGAATGTACGCACCCTACTTGACAGAGACGGTGCGTCAGGTCCAGAGAGACGAACAGCACTGATTGGGAGAGAGCTGGGCAGGTACAACATCGACATTGCAGCCTTGAGCGAGACACGACTTGCAGAAGAAGGCCAAATCTGTGAAATTGGTGCCGGCTACACATTTTTCTGGAGTGGAAGGAAAAGCGAGGAAAGACGCCAATCCGGTGTGGGATTTGCCATTAAGTCGGCCCTGGTCGGCAAATTAGCTGGATTTCCAAAGGCTGTAAACGACAGGCTCATGACCATGAAGTTGCCTCTGCTGAATGGAAGGAAGCACGCAACCATTGTGAGTGTCTACGCACCAACTATGACCAACGAAGATGATGTCAAGAATAAGTTCTATGAGGACCTGCACAATGTATTAACATCTGTTCCCAAAGGAGACAAACTTATACTCCTTGGGGATTTCAATGCCAGAGTAGGCACGGACGCCACCTCTTGGAGTGGCATTATTGGAAAGCATGGAGTCGGAAATTGTAACACCAATGGACTCCGCCTCCTTCAGACATGTGCCGAACATGATCTCCTGATTACGAACACAATTTTCCGTCTCCCCATGAGAAATAGGACATCGTGGATGCACCCTCGCTCGAAACACTGGCACCTCATTGACTATGTAATCGTCAGGAGGAGTGACAGACAAGACGTTCGAGTGACAAAATCCATGTGTGGTGCCGAATGTTGGACAGACCATCGTCTCATTGTCTCGAAAATGAACATCCACATCAGGCCACCACGGCGTCCTCAAGGGGCAAAAATGCAAACAAAGCTAAATGTCACCCGCCTAAACAGCAAGAAAATGCAGCAGTCGTTTGAAAATATGCTGGAAGACCGCCTCAAGCCCAATGCTGAAGCAAAACAGGATACAGAAACAGAATGGAGAGCCCTAAAGGACACGATTTACAACACTGCTATGGAAATCCTGGGTCCAGCCCCCCGAAAGCATAAAGACTGGTTTGATGAAAATTCCGAAGACATCAACCAATTGCTGGCCGAGAAACATCTTCTCCTCAAGGCACATTTGAATGACCCAAAGTCAACATCAAAAAAAAGATGCGTTCAAGAACATTCAGAGAGTAGTGCAGCAGAAACTTCGGCACATGCGGGACTCCTGGCTGAGCAGCAAAGCTGATGAAATTCAGGGCTTTGCTGACAGACACGATATGAAAAACTTCTACGATTCACTGAAAGCGGTCTATGGTCCTTCATCACCAGGCATAGTTCCCCTCCTCAGTGCAGACGGGGGAACAGTGGTCACCGATAAGAAAGAAATCCTCCAACGCTGGGCAGAGCATTTCAGCAAAATCTTAAATGCAACTTCCTTCTTCGATGATGAAACCATCAATTGCCTTCCTCAAGTTCCCACCAATGAGACTCTTGATGACCTGCCAACCATAGTGGAAATAAACAAAGCCATCCAGCAACTCTCCAGCGGCAAGGCACCTGGTCCTGACTCCATCCCAGCAGAGATATACAAGGCAGGTGGGCCGGTCCTAACAGAGCAGCTTCACCGAGTCTTCACAAACATATGGATGAACGAGACCATGCCACAAGATTTTAAGGACGCGTCAATAGTCCACCTTTACAAACGTAAAGGAAACCGCCAATCCTGTGACAACCACCGAGGCATCTCCTTGCTTTCAATTGCAGGGAAGATACTCGCCAGAATTCTTCTCAATCGCCTCACAGCCCATCTCGATCAAGGTCTTCTTCCTGAGAGTCAATGTGGCTTCAGAAAAGAACGTGGAACTGTTGACATGATTTTCGCTGCAAGGCAGCTGCAAGAGAAATGTCAGGAACAGAACTGCGAAATGTTCTCCACTTTCATTGACCTTACCAAGGCTTTTGATACAGTCAGCAGAGAAGGACTGTGGAAGATTATGGCAAAATATGGCTGTCCACGAAAGTTTGTCCAAATAGTGCGGCTATTTCATGACGGCATGCAGGCAAGAGTACAGGAAAATGGTGAACTGTCTGAACCCTTTCCTGTCACCAATGGAGTGAAGCAAGGATGTGTCCTGGCACCAACACTGTTCAGCCTCATGTTTTCAGCCATGTTGATGAATGCCTTCGAGAACGACGACATTGGAATAGACATCAACTACCGTATGGATGGAAAGTTATTCAATCTCAGAAGGCTGAAAGCTAAAACCAAAATTAACAGTGGCACCGTCAGAGAGCTCCTGTTTGCTGATGATTGCGCTCTATACGCCAACTCAGAGGCGGACATGCAACATAATGTTTCAGCTTTCTCACATGCCTGTGCCAACTTTGGGCTCAATATCAACTTGGAGAAGACTGTAGTTATGTACCAGCCAGCTCCAGGGAATAATCACACTGTGCCGAATATCAAAGTGAATGATCATAGACTAAGTGTTGTAGACAAATTTACCTATCTTGGCAGCACCGTGTCACAAGCTGCCACAATCGATGACGAAGTGAATGCAAGAATCTCCAAGGCCAGTGCAGCCTTTGGCAGACTGTACAAGAATGTATGGGACAGAACTGGAATAAGCCTGCAAACAAAGCTAAAAGTCTACAGAGCAGTTGTATTACCCACACTGCTATATGCTTGTGAAACCTGGACTGTTTATCAGCGACACGCTAGGAAATTAAACCACTTCCACACAGTCTGCCTAAGGAAGCTACTGAAGATTAAATGGCAAGACAAGATTCCAGACACTGAAGTCCTAGAAAGAGCATCCATACCTAGTATCCACACTCTACTGATGAAGAATCAGATTCGCTGGGCTGGTCACTTGACTCGCATGCCAGATCACAGGCTCCCTAAACGAATTTTTTACAGCGAACTGCGTTGTGGTAAACGCTCCCAAGGTGGCCAGAGGAAACGTTTTAAAGACACTCTGAAAATTTCACTGAATGCTTTTGGAATTCATCATGACACCTGGGAGGCTGCAGCCAGGGACCGAAATTCGTGGCGTGCATCATTGCGCAAAGGTGCAGTTATATGTGAGGCAACCAGGACTGCAAGAGCTGTGAAGAAAAGGCAGGACAGAAAAACCACTGCAGGAAATCCTCCTCCAGATACGTCAAGCATTCTTTGTCCACATTGTCAAAGAACATTTCGAGCCAAAATAGGCCTTATCAGCCATCTTAGAACCCACGGCTCCACACCTTCAACCCCACTGGATGAAATGAATGGTCATCATCATTCTTGATGGACAAACAACACTTGCAAGTGTTCATCAATTGTTGTGTTGTTCTATATAGTGATACTTGCAAGTGTTCATCAATTGTTGTGTTATTCTATATAGTGATACTTGGAAGTGTTCATCAGTTGTTATGTTGTTCTATATAGTGCTACTTGCAAGTGTTCGTCAGTTGTTGTGTTGTTCCATGTAGTGATACTTGCAAGTGTTCATCAATTGTTGTGTTGCTCCATATAGTGATAATTCCAATTCATCATCAGTTGTTGTGTTGTTCCATGTAGTGATACTTGTAAGTGTTGATCAATTGTTGTGTTGTTCCATATAGTGATACTTCCAAGTCTTCATCAGTTGTTGTGTTGTTCTATATAGTGCTACTTGCAAGTGTTCATCAATTATTGTGTTGTTATATATAGTGATACTTGCAAGTGTTCATCAATTGTTGTGTTGTTCTATATAGTGATACTTGGAAGTGTTCATCATTTGTGTTGTTCCATGTAGTGCTACTTGCAAGTGTTCATCAGTTGTTGTGTTGTTCTATATAGTGATACTTGGAAGTGTTCATCATTTGTGTTGTTCCATGTAGTGATACTTGCAAGTGTTCATCAATCGTTGTGTTGTTCTATATAGTGATACTTGGAAGCGTTCATCAATTGTTGTGTTGTTCTATATAGTGCTACTTGCAAGTGTTCATCAGTTGTTGTGTTGTTCAATATAGTGGTACTTGCAAGGGTTAAACAGTTGTTATGTCGTTCCATGTAATGATAGTGTAAGCATTCATCGATTGTTGTGTTGTTCCATGCAGTGCTACTTGCAAGGGTTCATCTATTATTGTGCTGTTCCATGTAGTGATACTTGCAAGTGTTCAACAGTTGTTGTGTTGTTACATGTGGTGATACTTGCAAATGTTCATCAATTGTTGTGTTGTTCCATGTAGTGATACAAGCAAGTATTCATTAGCTGTTATGTTGTTCCATGTAGTGATACTTGCAAGTGTTCATCAGTTATTTTATTGTTCAATGTAGTGATACCTGCAAGTGTTCAATAGTTGATGGTGTTGTTCCATATAGTGATACTTGCAAGTGTTCATCAATTGTAGTGTTGATCTATATAGTGATACTTGGAAGTGTTCATCAATTGTTGTGTTGTTCCATGTAGTGATTCTTCTAAGTGTTCTTCAGTTGGTGTGTTGTTCTATATAGTGATACTTGGAAGTGTTCATCAATTGTTGTGTTGTTCCATGTAATGATACTTGCAAGTGTTCATCAATTGTTGTGTTGTTCTATACAGCGATACTTGGAAGTGTTCATCAATTGTTGTGTTGTTCCATGTAGTGCTACTTGCAAGGGTTCATCAGTTGCTGTGTTGTTCCATGTAGTGCTACTTGCAAGTGTTCATCAGTTGTTATGTTGTTCCATGTAGTGATACTTCCAAGTGTTCATCAGTTGTTGTGTTGTTCCATGTAGTGATGCTCGCAAGTGTTCATCAGTTGTGTTTTCCATATAAAGTGCTTCTTGTATCTGACTGACAGTAAGCATTCATCAGTTGTTGTGTTGTTCCATATAAAGTGCTCCGTGTATCTGACTGACAGTAAGCATTCATCAGTTGTTGTGTTGTTCCATATAAAGTGCTCCTTGTATCTGACTGACAGTAAGCATTCATCAGTTGTTGTGTTGTTCCATATAAAGTGCTCCTTGTATCTGACTGACAGTAAGCATTCATCAGATGTTATGTTATGATTATTCTTATTTGCGCTCGCTCGCTTTGAACTCAAGCGTAGTCTATAACACTACTTCTAATTGTGCTGGACTGAATTTTGCATGTGGACTTGCTTTCCCTGTTTACAGTGTCCCTCACCATCAGGCGAATCCACTCCAACTTCAGAGGTATGTTATTTCATATAATGTTCCATATAAAGTGTCATGTAGTGATATCTGGAAGTGTTCATTAGCGGTTGTATTTTTCCTTATAAAATAGTTCCTGCATCTAGCTGTTTCCTGTGTCTGGCTGTTTCCTGCATCTGGCTGTTTCCTGTATATGGCTGTTTCCTGCACCTGGCTGTTTCCTGTATCTGGCTGTTTCCTGTATCTGGCTCAGGTGGAAGTAACAGTTTTCTTAATGAAAACAGACCCTCATTTGGGTAATGCTAATTGTACTTACTACTATTTGTGACTTGCTGGGTTTTTTGGCTGAAACTTCCTAGGATCCAAAAAGCAAAATTAAATTTTATCAAATTATTTGATATATGTTGACAGTAAGATTTATATTTTCACTTCTAGTGGTATTTGATTTGTGTTGACAGTAAGATTTTTATTTTCACTTCTAGTGGTATTTGAGATAATTAGTATACTCTATTACTGTTATTCTCTGTGTGTGTTGTTACTTGCTTTTGGTTCTGATGTATGCTCTTGGTTATGATGTGTGGGTTGGTGGGGATGTTTGTGTGGATGGCGAGTGTGTTTGGGTTGGGGGAACAGGTGAGGGCAGTGTGTGTGGGTGGGGGATGTGAGCGAGGGGGATGGGTCGGTAGGTGGGGTATGTATGTGTCCCTGGGTGTGTGTGTGTGGGTGGGTGGGGGTTAGTTAGTTAGTTAGTTAGTCGACAGATCATCCTCGTTGCACATCGAACCATTCAGTCCATAAGTGCTCGGATCCCCTCCTCAGCAAATCCCGCAGCGTGTAGCGGCTAACGACGCCAGATCTGTGTTGGTTTATCAATCTTCTTTGGCTTCCTGCGTAGTGTTCTTTTTTGGCCACCCCTCTTTTAATTTGCTGCTCTCGCAGTCTGGCCATTGTTGTAGATTCACAGTCATCACTTGGTTCTCGCAAAAGTCTCACTTCTCGTAGAGCATTCAGAATGTCAGCCTGGTCCATGGCGCGTCCGCCCTCCACAGTAGCCTCACCTGCGAGCTTGTCAGCCCGCTCATTCCCTTGTACTCCCGCATGACCTGGCACGAAGATGAAACTAATCTTTGCCAGCCGAGACCGCTTCAGAGGCAGCAACCATTCTCTTCGGATCGACCCCTCCTCTATCCTCTTGATCATGTTCATCGAGTCGCTAAGGAAACAAGCCCTAGTGAATGTCTGTGTCTCGAGCCATGTTATTGCTTTACTTACTGCCATGACTTCCATGGTCAGGCTACTTGTGGTTTCAGTGAAAGCACCAGAGTCCTCCTTCACAATTCTCCCTCCGGCCCGAGCTGTAAAGGCCCATGAGCTTCTCACATGTCGGACGACCGACCCATCTGTGTAGATGACCGCGTCACCGTCTAGCGAATTCTCGAAAATCAACGCTTGTACTTCAGCCTCAACAGCAGCCGGATTTTCTTGTCTGCATTTTCTATCTAGTTGGATGCAAACTGAAAAGGATGTGCAGAAGTCTGTTGGCACTTGCACCCACTCCTCGCCAGGTTCTAAGTCCTCAAGTGAACACACCTGTTGAAGAATGTCTTCGGCTTGACCCATCCACGACCGTCCTCTTTTGAACCTGCTGCCCTTCACCTTCCTAATTTCACTATGCAGTGGATGTTGTGTGTTTGCGTTAATTCTGAGGTAGGCGCGTGCCCTGCAAACTTGTATTCTCTCTTCAATGGTTGGGAAATCAAGAAGGTAGTGCATCGCCCTGCATGCTGTATCTCTTGTACATCCAAGAATAATGCGCATAGCTTCATTCTGTATCCTTTCCATCCTTTCTATCTGCTTATGGCTGAGAGTCAGGATTGCCATTGCATACTCCAAAACAGACATGACCAGCCCCTCGTACAGAAGACATAGATGGCGCTGCTCACAGTTTGCTGCCGCCATCACCCGCATCGCTGCCAAACCCCGCTTGGCCTTTGTTATCACCTGGTCTATGTGCACATTATAAGCAAGGCTTCGATCAAACCGTATCCCCAGGTAATTCATTGCCTGCGTTCTTTCCACCGTCTCTGAACACAGCATTACAGTTGGTGTTGGATTGTTGACAATATGATTATTCAACGAGAACCAAGTCACTGTTGCCTTTGTTGGGTTGACCATTGCCCCAGCTTCATCACACCAAGTACTTATGCGATTGAGTTCGGTTTGTAGTTCCACAGCAACCTCCTCTCTATCCTTACCCTGCCGATACACTAACACATCATCGGCATATGACAATGTCCTGCCAGGTCCAGTGATCTGCTCACTGGTGATTCTCACTGTGTAGGCGTTGAACAGTACCGGAGATAAAGGTGATCCCTGTGGTAGGCCAGGATATATTGTTGTTGGTTCCGAAGTCCAACTGCCACATCTAAAAACTACTTTCCGTTGGAAGAGGGCTGCAGCGATCCAACTAAGGAGGAATGGACTTAGGTTTAGTTCAAGAAGCTGAAACATTAAAAAATCCAGTGGTACTCTGTTGTATGCGTCCTCAAGATCAATCGCTGCAGCAACGGTTTCAGTGCCTGAGTGGAAACCTTCATAGACATCATGGGCAAAGACTGCTGCATTGGTCCAGGTTTCTCTTTTTGGACGGTACCCACCCAGGGTAGGTGGGAAAACACCTTGGCTCTCTAGTTGGCTTGATATTTTCCTGGCAATTACCTTCTTCAGCAGCTTGCCTATTGTATTCTGCATGGTGGGGGTGTGTATGGGTAGGGTGATGTGTGGGTAGGTGGGAGATGAGCCTCATAACATGGTAATTTGCCTTGTTTATGTTTACAATATTCATTTCACAATTTTGTTTTCTTCCTATGTGAATGAATAATGCTCCTGATGGACGAAAGATGAGTGATTGGAAGGGTCGAATGTAAGATGGGCCTGCGTGCCCAATTTATGATCCTTTTAAAATAAAGTTGATTTGGTTTGATTTGATTTGTATGTTAGCAAAAGCAAAACTAATCCTATGACATACATTGTTACATCACAGTGCAATCAACCAAGGTCAGGGTCACATAACTTGCAATGAAAGAAACCTTTATATGGCATGTCTGTAAATAAGAAAAGGGACCAAACAAATGAATGTTTCTGATGATTGTGAACTGGTCTAAGAGGGCAGATTAGGACATTATAAATGCAAATAATTCTAGGAATAGATTGGCAATACAGAAATGCATCAAGTAGATCTAACAATACTGGGAATGCAGGTGTTATTTATCATTAAAACACAGTTTCTAAATACACAACTATCTTACCGCAGCAATTGGACGTCCAAAATCAAATATCCAGTTGCTGAGAGCCAGGATCAACCAAAGGTCATAATGAAAAGATTCATCTGGCGTGGTCTGATCTTTGCTCTTCCTGAAGGTGTAAGTTTCAGGTTAGATATTTCATCGAAAAGACCTTGATAGTTTGGTTTAAAACACATGCTATATTAAAATAATGAATACCAGAACTATATAGGCTTCATTTCCTGGACGCTGGTGAAAAATCTGGCAGTTTTATGGGAGCATTATGGGAAAAGAATATTTGAAAAAAAAAACAAAAAACTGATCTGGGCTCTCTGATTAGCTCAGCATAAAATGGGTACCAGGAGATGTCTTGGGAAGTGAAGGCAGCAGGCAGGATGCTGACAACATCACTCAGCAAATGCTGATTGGTCGATAAACATCACTCAGCAAATGCTGATTGGTCGATAAACATCACTCAGCAAATGCTGATTGGTTGATAAACATTACTCAGCAAGTGCTGATTGGTCGATAAACATCACTCAACAAGTGCTGATTGGTCAATAAACATCACTCAGCAAGTGCTGATTGGTCAATAAACATCACTCAGCAAGTGCTGATTGGTCAATAAACATCACTCAGCAAATGCTGATTGGTCGATAAGCATCACTCAGCAAGTGCTGACTGGTCGATAAACATCACTCAGCAAGTGCTGATTGGTCGATAAACATATGGGTCTAACACCTATGCCCAATATGCCTCAATGCGTGTAAAATTGTTCTGTATTTTTACTTTTGACCCATGAGATTTAACTGGTATAAATGTATAGAGCTCGCTCCGTGGCGAAGGGCGTTATGGACGCAGTTCATAATCCCATTTACCCGCGTTCGAAACACAGATGTGGGCGATTTGGCAGCAGACTGTGTTACGTTGGTATTTTACGAAATGGTATGAGTGCCGGTCGTTCAGAAAGCAATGACAAACTACTGAAAGTAAACTTGCCAAAAGATCACAACAGCAAAATATGCTGGTGTAGACTGCGACGTCCTGTAAAGGATATGCGACTAAATAACTAACTAGCATGTATAGAAAGTTATAACCAGAAACTTATTGTTAAAATACACTTTATATAACAAAAATATACAGGATAAATATACGTACCTGAGTACCAACAACAGATATCTCTCTCTCTCTCTCTCTCTCTCTCTCTCTCTCTCTCTCTCTCTCTCTCTCTCTCTCTCTCACACACACACACACACACACAGAGAGAAAGAGAGAGAGAGGGGGGGGGGGGAGAATGTCATTAGAACTCTAAAATGTGTAATTGTGTAACAATGCAGGGGGTAAAATATTATAGCATACCTGTTTGTGCTTGTGGTATCCGTGTTGTTGACTGGTTGACTATTTCTTTGGTATCTTTGTCTTAAATTTGATTTTTCATTTTTGGCCATGTTAGTTTCTGCAAGAGCAACAACCAAATTAAACTGTCCAAAAAGTACCCTATATAGTCTAACAGCAATTCACGATCTGAAATGAACATACAAGGTTACACTTCAAAAATATGCTCATAAATGACAGGAAGAAGGCAATTTTTTTTTGGGGGGGGGGGGGGGTGACGTGAGTGTGTATGTGTGATTACTTACAACAAGTGTATGTGAACAATTTCACTTCCAAAACAATACTACAGTATTAACTTTGAGAAAATAATAGAATTGAGAAAACTCAGTGTGAATGACCTGCTTTCGCGCCATGAGGAACACTTGGTATATGATGCTAGCGCCATTTTGTGTTTGGCGCACGCTCGCTTTGAACTTAAGCCTCGTTCTAGTAGCACTGGACTGAATTTTGCGTTGTGGATTAGCTTTCCCTGTTACCAGCGTCCGACGCCATCAGACGAGAACCCACTCCTACTTCAGAGGCACTTGTAATTTACGTCCCCAAGTCAAGGACGAGAAGTCAACAATTTAGTTGAGTCCCTTACCTCGGCATCAGCACACCGGATGTTTAAGAATGCGCGTTCTTATCCATTCGGCCATGCTGATCTCTCTCTCAATCACCGCCTGTTAGATCATGTGGTCAATGCTATGCCAGCCGCGTTTACCTCTCAGAACATTTTCTGACACCCATTTTAGGCCAGGTCAACTTGGGAACACAGGGAATGTTCCCAAATCCCCGAGGGAATTGAGGGAACTGGAACACACAACTAGTGGACAAGTCAGGTTCCGGTGCGCTCGGTCAGACTCGGGGTCGATGTCTGGGCTTGTCGCTGGCCATAGTGAGAGAAAGTTTGGCCACCTATTCCCACTTGCTCTCTGACTACATAATGAGATGACGCTTTCACATCACAGACCCATTAAAATAAGTGTAAGGGTGTAGGCCTACTTCATTAAGATAGCAAATGACAGATAGGATTGGAGAGTCGTGAGACGCTACAGACCAAGCACAAGAAGAATAGGTATTAAATTAAAGTTTTAATTAAGAAAATAAATAATCGCTAACTGCCCAATGATTATAAACGTGGCATTAATTAAAGCGATTAATTGTATATGGTGAATTACTTAACTGTTGATCACGACAGGACACCACGCTAATGAATTATTTAACGACACTGACAATTTTAAAATAGACCAGATCGTTCTGTACTTGTCTGCATTGAATCAGCTTCGTCAACCTCAACCACACTGGGTTAAATGAACTTAAATGAGACCAACAATACTAAAAAATGTAATCAGTTCAATTGACAGCGTGTTGACCTACTTTAGATTCATGTGTGTGTGTGTGTGTGTGTGTGTGTGTGTATGTGTGTGTGTGTGTGTGTGTGTCTGTGTGTGTGTGTATGTGTGTGCGCATCTTCCTGTGTGTTAGATTAGAAAGTAAGAATTCGTTATCTCATAGGGGTAGCAAGGCATGCAAAACAGATTTTGTCTTAACGATTAAGACAAATATTTATTGTCGCGAGATATGCTAAAATATAATGATGTTTTGAAAAACATTTTAGTGGCTGAAAAAAAAAATGGTTCTTATACTCCATGCCGCGTGGATTTGGTGATCACGTCTACCCACACCCTTTTGTCTCTTGAGCTGCCAATCATATTTCCTACGTTCTTCCATGCCATGACGTCAAACTGTCCAGCATCTTCTCTCTTAGTCTCCCCCGCCTCTCTTCCCCTCCAATCTCCAGTTGTGATGATATACTCCAACTTTCCTCTTCCCATGACATGACCAAAGGATGTGTCTGCTTCTGATGCGAGTAACCAGTTCTCTTTGTGAGACTTCTTTCAACATTTCTTTATTGCTCTTTCTCTCCGCCCAAAATGTTCTCATCGTTCTTCTATAAAACTACATATACTTACCATCTACACAATTCCTCACCTGTTTGCCAATTGTCCACGATTCGCTTCCGTACTGATATACAAAGATGTCATTGGCAACGAAAAACAAAAGAGTGTTGAAGTGCTACATAGAACCTTACTTTTGTATGAATGCGAAACGTGGACAATGAGCAGACAAGCTGAAAAACATCTAAAGGCAGTGGAAATGTGGTGTCTGAGGAAAATGCAAAGAATATCACGGACAGAACCAAAAAAAAAAAAAAAAGGACAGAACCAAAAAAAAAAAAAAAAAAACCAAAAAAAAACCCAAACAAATGCGCAAGTCCTACAAGAAGCAAATGAAATGCGTAAACTGATTATAGAAATTAGATATAAACAGACAGAATTTTTGGGTACATTGTGGAAAAAAACAACTAGAAAAGATGATGACAACAGGCAAGATTTAGAAGAAAAGAACCAGGGGAAGACAGCTGTAAAATATGGATGGATTGGCCAACACAGAGCTGATCCACGACTCTGATGATCGCGTGAGTTGGCAAAACATAACCGCCCTCGCTTATCGGCATAGCACATGATGATGATGATGACAGATGAAACGGGGAGTCGTAGTAGCGAGGTAACTAGTACGCAACAAATGCTCCCTAGCAAAAGTCTGTGCTAGATAGGACAAAATAAGGGAGCAAGCACAATGGGCTGATGGAGCTAACAAAAAAAACATTCCGGAGGTTGGCGGTAGACGAGGCATAAGACACACCGAGAGAAATGACGACGGAAGGTCTAAAGCAGGGGTGGCCAACCTTTTCAGCAGGCGGGCCAAATTTCAGAAATAATATTTCCTGCCGGGCCACGCACCTAATTAAGCAAGCGTGCTACAGCTTCAACAACATCGTCGTTTCCCACTCCGTGGGCCACAACATGACTACCGGCGGGCCGCATGCGGCCCGCGGGCCTCGTGTTGGCCACCCCTGGTCTAAAGGGAATATCATCGCTACAGCACCGAGGACCGAGATCTGTGGAGCGACATGAACAGTTGCGCCATTTGGAAAGCAGCATAATGATGATTAGAAACGATAACTCTGTAAAGCAGTAAATACACAAAATAGAACATTTTCATCCCTCAATGAAAAATGAAAAATATACGTTCTGGCCTAAGTTTGCAATGGTGAACTGTATTCACAACTTACATTTTGGCCTAAATGTGCAACGTTAAACTGCAGTCATAACTTACGTTTTGGCCGAAGTTTGCAACGTAGAACTGTAGTCATAGCTTACGTTGTGGTCTAAGTTTGCAATGTTGAACTGCAGTCATGACTTACGTTTTAGTCTAAGTTTGCAACGTTGAATTGCACTTTTAATTTAAGTTTTGGCCCCCAAGTTTGAAACGTTGAACTGCACTTTTAACTTACATTTTGGATCCAGTTAGATCATGACCAAAAATATCAAACGCCGAGGGAACGTCTGAAGTGCTCTTAGATACCAAGAAAGGAAGTTACTGTTAAAGAACACACTCGAGAATATAAACAGTGGTGGATTTAGGAACACCTGAATTGGAATCTACTGCCTCCAAATGAGAACATCGACTCACTGAGATTACAAACGTACTATACAATACAGCCAACTTCTTATCATCTTTCGTACCTTATCCATATCAGGGTATATGCCCCTCCAAATGACAACATCGACTCACTGAGATTACAAACGTACTATACAATACAGCCAATTTCTTGTCATCTTTCGTACTTTATCCACATCGAGGCATAGGTCCCCCTACCTACTCTGTCAATGCCCTCATATACTTAACTATACCTTATCCACATCGAGGCTTAGGTCCCCTACCTACCCTGTCAATGCCCTCATATACTTAACTATACCTTATCCACATCGAGGCATAGGCTCCCCTACCTACCATGTCAATGCCCTCATATCCTTAACTATACCTTATCCACATAGAGGCATAGGCCCCCCTACCTACCCTGTCAATGCCCTCATATCCTTAACTATACCTTATCCACATCGAACATCGAGGCATAGGCCCCCCTACCTACTCTGTCAATGCCCTCATATCCTTAACTATACCGTATCCACATCGAGGCATAGGCTCCCCTACCTACCCTGTCAATGCCCTCATATCCTTAACTATACCTTATCCACATCGAGGCATAGCCCCCCCCCCCCCCTACCTACTCTGTCAATGCCCTCATATCCTTAACTATACCTTATCCACATCGAGGCATAGGTCCCCCTACCTACACTGTCAATGCCCTCATATCCTTAACTATTCCGTACATTTCATTTCAGGTTTTCCCAGTATTACTTATTTATGTCTCTACTTCTATTTTCCGTGTATTTTTTAGTCTTCCTCTATTTCTTTTGCCACGCGGATTCAAAATAAAGGCCTTTCTAATTATACTTTTCTTACCCAGTTAGATACACCAATAAAGTTCTTCATCTTTAATCGGGTCTTTCATCCTCCTGAACCTCCGGGAAGTTAACCCGGTCAACAAACGCCAACAGAAGTTGGATGTGTTTCTCTAACGCAAGAACGCAGCTCTACTGTAAACAGGCATAACGCAATCACGTCCGAAAAAACTCTCCGGATGAACGCAGAAAAAGAAGAAGTAGAAGAACCTACATCCACGGAAGATTGACAGAAGTCAGAACAAGCCAAATTTAATAGTTTCTCAGACATTTATAATAAAGAAGCACAAGAGACAATCTATACACATGTCTCAATATGTCATTATATTTTCATATAAGGTAATGGGTTGTGGCTCTCAGTTACTCTCAGATGTTTATATATTTGTTCCCATTGCACACAGGACAAATCTAAAGCTGCCCAATCACCTTCAGCACATCGATTATATCTGTAAAGCTCTCTGTGTGTAGTATCAGCTATGATGTCTTGTGCATTATGTGCATCCACAAACAGTACATGGTATAGCACGCTTCCGAGTCGTCTCATTGATTCAAAACAACAGACCACCTATAAAAGTACCCACACTAGAGTTGCCACAGGAGTGTGAAATACAAAATGTGTCATAATAACGTTTATTATCTTACCTCTTGTCTTTTTCAACGAACCTTTAAACCAACCCACACCTCTAAACCAACCCGCACCTCTAAATCCACCCCGCACCTCTAAACCAATTCACACCTCTAAACATACCCGCACCTCTACACCAACCCGCACTTCTAAACCATCCCGCACCTTTAAACCAACCCGCACCTCTAAATCCACCCCGCACTTCTAAACCATCCCTCACCTCTAAACCAACCCGCACCTCTAAACCATCCCTCACCTTTAAATCCACCCCGCACCTCTAAACAAATTCACACCTCTAAACCATCCCTCACCTCTAAACCAACCCGCACTTCTAAACCATCCCTCACCTCTAAACCAACCCGCACCTCTAAATCCACCCCGCACCTCTAAACCATCCCACACTTCTAAACCATCCCTCACCTCTAAACCAACCCGCATATATAACCGACCTCAATCTTCTAGCCACCTCGTACATCTAAACCACTACACGCATTTAACATACTCAGCACCTCTAGAACACCCAGAATCTCTAAACCACAAGCACCTCTAAACTACCTCGAACCTAAAAACCACTCTGTACTTCTAATCACCACGCAAATATAACCCACACAGCACGTCTAAACAACTGTTCACATATCACAGGTAAAGCACCTCAAAAACACCACGCACATATAACCCACCCATCCCTCACCCGTAGAGCATCACGCACATATAACCCACCCTGAATCTCTAAACCACCTCGATCTTAAAACCCACCAAGTATTTCTAAGCCACCAAGCAAATATAACCCACCCTACACCTCAGATCCACCCCGCACATTTAACCCACCCTACACCTCAGATCCACCACGCACATATAACCCACCCTACACCTCAGATCCACCACGCACATATAACCCACCGAACCTTTAAGTCCATTTAAACTTAAGCACACCTAAACCAGACTTTAAACCTCCCCGGACATATTAACCGCCCTGCACCTGTAAGACATACGCATGTCTAAAATATGCCGCATATTGAAACCACTCCACACCGTAAAAAAACACCCCACTCATCTAAAACACCAGACACCTGACGATAACCCTACACCTCAAATTGACTCCCTACAAAACCAACCCTCACATCTAAACCACCCCCGCATCCCTAAACCATCCGCACCGCTAACCACTTACCACTCCGCACCTCCACCTCTAAAGCAAACCGCACGTCTAAATCACCCCACACCTCTAACGAAAGTCCTGTCTAAAGCAGTGGTTCCCAAGCTTTTCAAGTAGAGGGCCATATCTATTATTTTCGGTAGTTAAGCGGGCCACAACGTTATAAAATTATAACAGTCGTGCAATATCATTCTTACCTTTTTTTTTTTTAAAGTCAAAATTTCGTTTAACAATACATTTTAAATCAGTTTCGAAAATCGCTATTAATGTAATTAATTTACAATTGTAACTGTTCTTCATAACCAGTACTTAAGTTCAGATGCCAGTTTATCAATGTCTGGGCACAAGTCTGTCGTGCCCAAAGTCATAAGCGCAGCTAGGTTACTGTCGGTGAGTCTGGAACGTTGCTTGATTTTTATAACGGTCATTGCGGAAAGTGACTGCTCGCATCTGTAAGTCGAACCAAAACGACAAATATATCTCCCGGCGAATGAACGCAAGTGTTCAAATTGTTCGACAGGCAATAGACGCCAGAATGAAATTATATGATCAGCTGAAGGTGAAGCAGGTAGCTCCAGAAATGTACATCTCAGTGCAGAATTGCATTTCAAATCAATTACTTTGTGCTAAAGGTTTTGCGCACTCTGAATGGTCGGCAAGGCTGGGATATGGGAACTTCATAATGTTTCATTGTGAGCTGAACAGGCGCAAATTATTGCACGCTGACGGGTCTCTCCGAGTGCATTTTTGAAATTATTACAATATATTATATTAAATAACGAGGCCTCGCGTGCCACTTTCTGACAGCTGGCGGGACACAAGTGGCCCGCGGGCCGTGGTTTGGGAACCTCTGGTCTCAAGTATTATATCCTAGCACCAGAAGTACGTCGAAAAAATTTTCCACATTTGAAGGTCGCCTGTCCTCAAAACATCTGCATGCGTCATCATGTCGCACTTATAAGGCTTCCTCCCTTTCTTCTCTTCTTATTGTCTTCCTTCATGAAATGTCATCTTTTCCATGCTCTATTCACCCCTCTCCCACTTTACAATCCAGTGATTTGTTTAACAATGAGCTGTTTCATTTTATATGCCCCAAGATCTCTAATTGTATCCCTTGTTTTTTTTTGTTTGTTTCGTTCGTTCGCTCTGAATTCAAGCTCAATCCATACACGTGATACAACTTCTAGTGCACTGGTGTAATATTTGCTTGGCTTGTGGATTTGCTTTCCATAATACTAGTGTCCTCCCCCGATGGTGTTTCCACCTTGTCGTGGTGGGGGAGCTTGAGTTTCTCAATGACCCTGAGAGCTATGCCGGCGGTAGCGTAGCTACCAGCAGGGCCTCCCAAGCCGGACAGGTCAAAGGGTAGAGAACAAAGAGAAATACCCTGGTCCTCCAGGTTGGGGGTTGAAGCGTGGGGTTAACATCCCCACCTTTGTAAAAACCTTTCTTTGTTACGAAACAAATACATGAGCCTCGATATCGGACTGACTTATCTGGACAACGACCTTGGAACGTTAAAGGACTTTTGAGATTTGGAACATGGAATGTACGGACACTATATCGAGCTGGAGCGGCCGAAGAACTAACCCGGGAGCTGGTTGTATATCAAATGGATATCACAGCAATTGAAGAGATAAGGTGGCCAGGAGAGGGTACTTTAGAGCAAAATGGAATGATTATAATATATGGAGGAAACGCCCAAAATAAACATGAATTAGGAACAGGATTTGTCATTAAAAAAGAGTTATGGGGGAACGTTTTAAACTTTAAAGCTTTTAATGACAGGATTAGTAAATTACAAATAAAAGGTAAATGGAAAAATATAACGATGATTAATGTACATGCACCTACTGAAGAGAAAGAAGATGATAATAAAGAAGACTTTTATAATGATCTGGAAGAAGTCATAGAAGAAACCCCCAAACAGGACATCCTGATTGTGCTTGGAGACTTCAATGCAAAAATAGGTAGAGAGCAAACTAATAAAAAAGTGGCCGGTATGGAAAGCCTACATACAACTTCAAATGATAATGGATGGAGAGTCATCAACCTGGCAGAAGCCAAAGAACTGCAGATTAGCAGTACCAGACTACAAAGAAAGGATATACACAAACAAACTTGGAAATCATGTGACAAGAGAACCTATAATCAAATAGATCACATTTTAATTAACAACAGAAATGCATCAAACATACAGCAAGTCAGAAGTTATAGAGGAGCTGAGTGCCACAGTGACCACTTCCTCGTTGGAGCAAAATTTAAAATAAAACTTAAGAGAGCTTTCTATACTAAATTACAAAGATTACACCCAACATATAACAGAGAAAAACTACAAGACATTACAGTCAAAGAGAAATGTACAGATGAAATAAAATGTAAACTTGAAACTTTGCAAAACCCTTTGGAGGAAAGCGTTGACCAAACTTGGTTGAACATCAAGAATACAATTCAATCTACCGCAGAAGAATGTCTCGGTGTGTTAACCACGCATAGAAAGAACAGATGGTTCAATCAAAAATGTGAAGATGCAGTCACTAGGAAGAAGAATGCCAGACATGTATGGTTAAATGACATCAATAACATCCAAAAGGAAGAGCATTATAGAAATGAATGTAAAGAGGCTACAAAAATAGTCAGACAGCAGAAGCGAGAATATATGAGTAGTATAATCAAAGATATGGAAACTAATCACCAGAAAAATTAATCCAGAATTTTTTTTTACAGAACTGAAGTCAATGAAACGAGGGCACCAAGCAAAAAACATATGGTTTAAAAGACAAAAATGGGAATATGATAAATACTAATGAGGAAATGTGCAACACATGGAAAGAATATTTTATTGAATTACTAAATTGTGAAGCTCCAAGTAACACTTTCCCACAGGAAGAGGTTCTAACATGCGAACCACAAATTGAAGAACCTACATTTGAAGAAATCCTATATGTAATCACACGACTTAAAAACAATAAGGCAACTGGGACTGATGGAATTGCTGCTGAATTTATAAAGGCAGGTGGCCATGCATTACATCTAAAGCTATACGAACTAATAATAAAAATCTGGAGGACAGAAGAATTACCCCATGACTGGAAAGAGTCATTATTGATACCTATCTTTAAGAAAGGAGACAAGTTCCAATGTGGAAATTATAGAGGAATATCACTACTGTCCACAAGCTATAAGATACTGGGACTTCCGGTTTCAAGATGGCGACGGACGGTCGTGTTGTTTTGTGTTCGTTAACTTTTTCGCGTAGGTGATGGATTTATTCATCTCTTGCGGGTAATTGGTGTGCCAGGATGTAAAACCAGGAGTTTCTACTCAAGATCTGCGCGGGTGCTACGGAGTTCGTGCATCGAGCGAAGCCATCCTTGAGTGAATTATCAGCAGCGTGTGTGGTTCTCATCAGTCTGTGTTTACGTTTTTTCAACATGGCGGAAGAACGTGTTTTTTCCGAGCGGTCAGCAGTCAACATAACGAAGCGGCGTGGTAGCCGCGCAGGGACAAAGAAGCAAGGTAAGCGCGGTGGTTTGAGGCGTTTTAGACTCAAGTGTCACCGTCTAGGACTCAGGAACATCCGTATTCTATATTGGAACTGTGCCAGTGTAAAACAACGGGGCTCTATTTTAGAAACCCTAGTTTACAGGAACGACATTGTAGCACTCCAGGAGACGAGACTGGGCGATCAGCTACTCCGAATTGCCGGCTTCAAATGTTTCTACAACAGACGACATCTGGGAACGGCGATTCTCGTTCGTGACAGCATGGTGGCGTCAGAGCTAGACATGTCCAGTTGGGACAGTGACGATATACAAATACAGGCGTTGAGAGTTCATTCCAGTATACCATTCGTGTTGGTTAATGTTTATGCCCGCAATGCGAGTATGGACGCCCAGAAGTGGCAGTGCTTAAGTGGCATATTAGGCCACGAGAGAAATGTTATTTTCTGTGGTGACTTCAACGCTAAAGGCAGAGCATGGGGAAACACTTCCTCCAATACACAAGGGGAGGAGCTCGAGACTGCACTGGAAACCATCGACCTGGTTTGTATTAACAGTGGCTGTGTCACCAGGACAGCAAGCCGTCCAGGCGATGAGGACAGTGCTATTGATCTGGCGCTAGTTTCACCTTCACTCACTACAGTGTGTAGATGGGGTGTCCTAGGACACCATGGCAGCGACCACCACCCGTGCAGCATATTGGTGGAGAAAGGCAGAACCAGGCAGCACAAGCTAAAGGTAAAGACGTTCCAGTATGACAGTACAGGGCAAGATGTGGTGAGTAAAATAAGACGTGACAAGCGCAGAACGTTTCAGGGCAGGAAAAAAAGCTGGGAGCAGCCACCGTGGTGGAGTTTCGAGGTGGAGAAGGCTTGGGTGGATAAGCGTAGTGCTGTAAGGAGATGGCAAAATGCCAAGAAGAACAGAGCTGGTCATCCTAGTCCCTGCTTGCACTTAGAAAGAGAGATGCACACAAAAGTAAGCTATTTCAAAAAACTGGTCAAGGTGGTTAAAAGCGAAAAATGGGCAGAGGTGTGTCAAAGAGTAAGCACAGACAAGTCACTGAAATTGTTCTGGCGACTACATAAAAGCATGAGTGGTGTAGTCAAGAATAAGAGCATTTCAGACTTCCAAGGTGCTGACCTCACCTGGCAGAGGACTGACGAGGACAAGGGCAAAGCCCTCTTTGAACGCTACCTTGAGCAGGGCAACCAGACAGACATGGGAGGCCGAAATCTGGCCAAGGAGGTCACCTCAGACAGATGCAAGGCCCAGAACACTTCGGAGGAAGACACAGTGACAGTGAAAGAAATCAAGGCTGTGCTTCGACGATCAAAAAACAGTGCTCCAGGTCCTGATGGCATAAGATACGACGACATAAATAGGTGTACCGACAATGAGCTAGAGAAACTAGCAGACATGTACAACAACAGTATAGGGAGTGCTAGCATCAAGGAGGAATGGTTACACAGCTATCTGATTCCCTTGCCGAAGCCTGACAAAGACCACAAAAAATTCAGGGATATCGAATTATAACCATGCAGAATACAATAGGCAAGCTGCTGGAGAAGGTAATTGCCAGGAAAATATCAAGCCAACTAGAGAGGCAAGGTGTTTTCCCACCTACCCTGGGTGGGTACCGTCCAAAAAGAGAAACCTGGACCAATGCAGCAGTCTTTGCCCATGATGTCTATGAAGGTTTCCACTCAGGCACTGAAACCGTTGCTGCAGCGATTGATCTTGAGGACGCATACAACAGAGTACCACTGGATTTTTTAATGTTTCAGCTTCTTGAACTAAACGTAAGTCCATTCCTCCTTAGTTGGATCGCTGCAGCCCTCTACCAACGGAAAGTAGTTTTTAGATGTGGCAGTTGGACTTCGGAACCAACAACAATATATCCTGGCCTACCACAGGGATCACCATTATCTCCGGTACTGTTCAACGCCTATACAGTGAGAATCACCAGTGAGCAGATCACTGGACCTGGCAGGACATTGTCGTATGCCGATGATGTTTTAGTGTATCGTCAGGGTAAGGATAGAGAGGAGGTTGCTGTGGAACTACAAACCGAACTCAATCGCATAAGTACTTGGTGTGATGAAGCTGGGGCAATGGTCAACCCAACAAAGGCAACAGTGACTTGGTTCTCGTTGAATAATCATATTGTCAACAATCCAACACCAACTGTAATGCTGTGTTCAGAGACGGTGGAAAGAACGCAGGCAATGAATTACCTGGGGATACGGTTTGATCGAAGCCTTGCTTATAATGTGCACATAGACCAGGTGATAACAAAGGCCAAGCGGGGTTTGGCAGCGATGCGGGTGATGGCGGCAGCAAACTGTGAGCAGCGCCATCTATGTCTTCTGTACGAGGGGCTGGTCATGTCTGTTTTGGAGTATGCAATGGCAATCCTGACTCTCAGCCATAAGCAGATAGAAAGGATGGAAAGGATACAGAATGAAGCTATGCGCATTATTCTTGGATGTACAAGAGATACAGCATGCAGGGCGATGCGCTACCTTCTTGATTTTCCAACCATTGAAGAGAGAATACAAGTTTGCAGGGCACGCGCCTACCTCAGAATTAACGCAAACACACAACATCCACTGCATAGTGAAATTAGGAAGGTGAAGGGCAGCAGGTTAAAAAGAGGACGGTCGTGGATGGGTCAAGCCGAAGACATTCTTCAACAGGTGTGTTCACTTGAGGACTTAGAACCTGGCGAGGAGTGGGTGCAAGTGCCAACAGACTTCTGCACATCCTTTTCAGTTTGCATCCAACTAGATAGAAAATGCAGACAAGAAAATCCGGCTGCTGTTGAGGCTGAAGTACAAGCGTTGATTTTCGAGAATTCGCTAGACGGTGACGCGGTCATCTACACAGATGGGTCGGTCGTCCGACATGTGAGAAGCTCATGGGCCTTTACAGCTCGGGCCGGAGGGAGAATTGTGAAGGAGGACTCTGGTGCTTTCACTGAAACCACAAGTAGCCTGACCATGGAAGTCATGGCAGTAAGTAAAGCAATAACATGGCTCGAGACACAGACATTCACTAGGGCTTGTTTCCTTAGCGACTCAATGAACATGATCAAGAGGATAGAGGAGGGGTCGATCCGAAGAGAATGGTTGCTGCCTCTGAAGCGATCTCGGCTGGCAAAGATTAGTTTCATCTTCGTGCCAGGTCATGCGGGAGTACAAGGAAATGAGCGGGCTGACAAGCTCGCAGGTGAGGCTACTGTGGAGGGCGGACGCGCCATGGACCAGGCTGACATTCTGAATGCTCTACGAGAAGTGAGACTTTTGCGAGAACCAAGTGATGACTGTGAATCTACAACAATGGCCAGACTGCGGGAGCAGCAAATTAAAAGAGGGGTGGCCAAACAAGAACACTACGCAGGAAGCCAAAGAAGATTGATAAACCAACACAGAACTGGCGTCGTTAGCCGCTACACGCTGCGGGATTTGCTGAGGAGGGGATCCGAGCACTTATGGACTGAATGGTTCGATGTGCAACGAGGATGATCTGTCGACTAACTAACTAACTAGCTATAAGATACTATCCGCAGTATTACTAAATAGACTAAAATCATATTCAGAAGACACATTAGGTGACTACCAGGCGGGGTTTAGACAAAACAGATCAACAATAGATCAGATATTTATCTTACGACAAATAGCCGAGAAACATTGGGAATATAAAAGAGATCTCCATAACATTTTCGTGGATTTTAAAAAGGCCTATGATAGTGTCCATAGGAATAGTCTATGGAATGCTATGCAGGAATTTGGAATACCAAGGAAGTTAATCAACATGACCAAACTATGCATGGAAGATACTTATAATATAGTAACATATAAAGGCAGGAAATCAGACCCCTTCCAAATAACATCTGGCTTGAAACAGGGTGATGCACTACTCTTCAATCTGGCTCTAGAGAAAGTTGTAAGGAAGGTAAAGGAGGAATGTGATATTGGAGGAACATCCAAGCTGCTTGGTTATGCAGATGATATAGATATTATAGGGCAAAGTGAACAAAAGAAATTGGAAATATTGACTCACTTAAAGGAAAAAGCCCAACAGATGGGGCTGGTTATCAACCAAGATAAGACAGAATATATGGTAATTTCAAGAGACGGAATGGCTAAAAACTCTGACCACATACAAATAGATAATATGACCATTAAAAGAACGGAAACATACAAATACCTGGGTACAATCTTCAACTGCTCCAACATCATAAGGGAAGAAATACAAACTAGAATCAACTCTGGAAATAAGATATACTATGCACTACAACATCTACTAAAATCAAAGGCGCTATCTCGTAACACCAAAATCACAATATACAAAACACTGATCAGACCAGTTGTGCTGTATGGCTCTGAAACCTGGAGTACAACGAAAGGAGACGAAGCCTTGTTACAAACCTTTGAGAACAAAATTTTAAGACGCATCTTTGGACCCATTAGGGATACACAAAGTGGAGAGTGGAAAAGAAGTAACAAAGACATTTATGATCTGTCTAGGTCCCCGCTAATCACTGGTATCATGAAGGCTAATAGACTACAATGGCTGGGGCATATAGAAAGAATGGAAGATAATAGGAAAACAAAACTCGCTTACACTCAGGAAATAAATGACCGTAGACCCCGAGGTAGACCAAGAAGGCGGTGGAGAGATAATACATGTACAGACCTACAAGCACTTGGAATCAATGACTGACAAGAGAAGGTCCACCAGAGAGACGAATGGAGACAGATTGTATTTGCAGCAAAGAACCTCAATGGCTCGGAACGCTGAAGAAGAAGAAGATTACTAGTGTCCCTCGCCATCACCCGACTTCTGAGATACTTGTAATTTACGTCCGCAAGTCAAGGACATGAAAGCAACATGTGAGTTGTTTCCCCGGATTTCATTTATTAATGTTCTGCTGCGCTCTCAGTGTTTGCAATATTTCTTTGCTTTCATCTTCTGTCACAGTATTCACAGTTTATGTATAGATAAACTGGCGCTGGGGCTTAAGCGATAGTAAGACGCGCAGTTTCATAGTTCCCCGACACACCCAGTGGAGGGTTCAAAATCAGCTGCAGGCGATCTGATAATAGAGCGTTTTGCGCCGATTTCGATCATATGAGGCGTCGGCCTTTCAGAAAGCAGTGGCAACTTACTGAACTAACATTGCGTAGTAGATCTTACACAGTCAACACATGATTGAGCAGACTGCAACTTCCTGTCATTTTCTGTGTTTCGATTATCTTGTTGCGCATATTAACGTCACATTTGATTTCTCCAGTGTATCTTTTACTCCGTCTAGCCTGCTCTTTATGGTTCGTCCTCTCGCCCTGTATCCCGATGTTCTCACGTAGAACCTCTAGTTGCTGACTGATCTTATTCATTTCTAAATAAATGTCCGAACCATTTAGCATTTTTGAAATAGCCAAGAGCAGGCTGTCAAGCCGCTGGCTTGGCAAAACTGCGAGGAAAAGAAAACCCAACCCATGATAGAAAGAGGCCCTTTTCCTTGGGTGACTTCCTCTTTAAACCACTATGGAGAAAGAAATATATGTTAATGAGGGAAAACTGGAGGTGTTGGAAAATTTTGAATATCTTGGGTCAATGATTACCAATAACGGTGACACAATGAAAGAAATTAAACTACGACTATCAATTGCTCTTCAGAGACTAAAACAACTGAATAAATTATGGAATGGGACAGACAGAACTACAAAAATTAGAGTTTTTACAGCATGCATCTTTCCCATTGCAACATACGCCTGTGAGGCCTGGACACTTACTAAACAAGCTAAGCAGCGCATAAATGCCTTTGAATATAAATGTTATAGACGAGTTCTAAGAATATCTTGAGTAAAGAAAAGAACAAATGCATCAATAATTCAAGAGCTGAATATTGAAGGTTGGCTATTAAAAACGATAAAACAAAGAAAATTGAAATATTTTGGTCACTTGAAACGTCACAAAAGTTTGGAGAGAACAATAATGGAGGGTATATGCCTGGGAAGAGAGGGAGAGGAAGGCCACAGAGAAGATGGGTGCAGGATGTGACGGATGATCTCCAGATGGGTGTGTCGGACGCGGGACATCTTGCTTATGATCAAGAGGTATTCAGGAAGGTTGTTATGGGAGCGAGGTTTTGCAAAGGACATGCTACTGAATAGGTTTGCCATACGTCCGGCAAAGAGAGGACATGTCCTGCTTTTTAGCCTAGTGTCCTCCGTCCGGCAGGCAAAGCTAAAAACCTTTAAAATGTCCGGCTTTTTAAATATTTTATGTTATCATTTTTTATGTATTGTTGTTACAACTTACAATGTATCTACACTCTACCGTGTGTTTACATTCTTTATTAAAACCCATTGCTTAAAAATATGTATTTAATTTTCCTATTTATACCAAATGTGTAACACCAATTATTTGTATAATTTGAATATAACTGTTGCTCTATTCGGCAACACTAACAATGCTGTAGCCTCTATGGTCAAAATGTTAATGTTATTTCCGGTTCCGGTAGCAGAGACGCCACTTAAATTTTGTGTTTTAAATTTGTGATATTTGCCGTCTATGTTTATGAAAATGGCTTCTACAAAGAGAAAATACAAATTCTCGAACACTATGAAAAATAAGTTTCCATGCTTCGTTGAAGGACGCAACGAGAATGAGGCAAAGTGTATGATTTGCGATAGTTATTTGTCCGTTGCCAACAAAGGAACTACTGACTTGGAGCGCCATGTTGACAGTGAGAGACATAGAAACCTAATCAAAGTGTCCGCGTCATCTAGCACATTGACGTCTTTTTTTCCATCCTAAGTACTCAAATGTATTGTTGAAAGCGCATGCGGCTGGAGCAACTTTGGCATTTCATACAGTTTATCATCATCAGTCTTACAACTCGATGGCCTGCACAGCTGGTTTGATGCACACATTATTTGAAGATTTAGAAATTGCTAAAAATATTGCTTGTGCAAAAACAAAGACTGAAGCAATAATAAATCAGGTTGTTGTCCCCCACACTGTTGATGAATTGGATAAATCTTTAAGTGGTATTTAATGTTTCGGTCTTTCGACAAATGCTAGCAATCGCGGTTCGCAGAAAATATTTCCGATCGTTGTTCAGTACCTTGACTAGAAAGTTGATGGAATCCAAACTAAAATTCTCGAGTTAGACAACACACCAAATGAAACCTCAGAAACTGTATCACATAATATTTTGAGAACACTCCAGAAACACGATTTGTACTCCAAATGTGTTGCTTTTGCTGGTGACAATGCCAATGTGAATTTTGGAGACATTAACAGAAGAGAAGGTAGAAATGTGTTCTCGCATTTGGCAGCTATTGTAATAAAATTGTACTGATTGTGGGTTTAATCTGGAACGATTTAAATGAAACATTCAATATGTCCTCCTTTGTCCTCCTTTTTGTCTTATTATGTCCTCCTTTGTCCTCCTTTTTGTCTTATTATGTCCTCCTTTTGGTGCCCATGTAACAGTAAAGGGAGCTTAGGAGTTAATGGATGCTGCGCATTCATTAACTAGTGGGAAATCATTAGTTAGTGAACGTGTGTACACGAATGGGTAGACGTGTCCAGGGCTTGCACACACGTCACTGGGGAGACTTGGGAACTTGGGATTCAACTAGGAAAGATGTCGGTGTTTACCATCACCAGTCAGAAGACGTACGATTTCAATGAATAAACGAATGTTTATCTAACAGCCGAGACTTGTCTACTATATTGACACGAGCCTTCCACACACAGCCTTATCATATCATCACCACACTGTTATACAGGCTGTTTTGGTGCCGTCAACCTCAAGATTTCAAACATGGGATGTCGCGGAGATTGTTGACTAAAGTGAAGAATTTTGTCTGCGTCTAGAGACGGATGTTATGGAAGTTCTCAAGTAAATTATAAGAGACGCAACAACTGAAAGCCCGCCCAGGGGTAGTTGTTGTGATTTCTCAGTGTTTGTTAGGGGATTCTCAGTCAAGGTCAGAAGGTTTGATAATCTTGATTTATAGAGACTGATAATTTTTTATATACCTGACTCACCAGTATATAGGGCCTTGATTGCTGATATACGCTGTTTCTTTTGTAAAAGTCAAGAATTTTACATTGAAATTCATAAATGATGTAATGATGTTGTCACCACTAGATACATCTTACAACTTATAAAGTCCCGAGGTACAAGAAATAAATTATGTATACAACTGAATGATCAGCTCCAATTGGAACCGAGAAATCTCGAGAATGATAAAATTTATGAGCACGATCTCAGCTCACTGGACTGTTAGAGGTTAAATCAAGGTCAATTTTTACTTTATGAAATTCTCGAATCAAGGTCGTCAACCGTTACTTCAGCTGGGCGAAGACATTAAGTCTGTTTAACTTGTCTCAAGTCAAAATTGTTTCAGTTGAATTGAACTAACCGTTGTTGGAACGCCACATAACACGTAATGTTCCGAGTGATGAAACAGAGTGGCCATCGTCAGGCTTGAATCAATCCATTGTTGACTTGCTCGTTTTTTTTGAAACGTGTGGATGTTCCAGATGTTCTGCCGTGAAATCTGGTTTTGCTGGAACTGTTAACTGTTCTTGGTTGAGATACAGTGAAGGTGACCTTGCTTGTCTGAAGGTAAAGTCCAGAGTTTTTAGCCAACGCTTAAGATCAATCAATCAGTCAATCGATCAATCAGTCAGTCAATCGATCAATCAATCAGTCAACCAATCGATCAATCAATCAAGCAATAAATCGATCAATTAATCAAGCAATCAATCGATCAATCAATCAAGCAATCAATCAGTCAGTATTGTTTCGAGCGTTGTAAATTTAAAGGCCAAACGAGCATAATCAGCGGCATGTAAACAACTGGAAGGAATCGACTTCGATTGAAGTGAGAAATCCAGAGGCTCTTCTTTTTCTGCTCCTTTCAAGTTTGTCGATCAGAGTCCTTTTTTATCAAGATCCTCGATTGGAATTTTTTTCATCAAAATGGTCAATTAGAATCCCTTTTGTCAGGATTCGCGATTGGAACTGGAACCTTTTTCATCAAGATCATCGGTTGGAGTATTTTTCGTCTAGTTTAGGTAATGGATAATTTTAGATTAATTAATTGAACAGAATATTTCTTGCTGCTTACTTTGAAATAATATTGTCTGAAAATATTTGTATATTATATTGCTTGATAATTTCCATTATAGATTTTTAGGATGGAGCCCCAAGATTTTTCTCAGGTACTAAGTGGAGTTGGTGGAGCGATATCAAAGTTGGACGCAGTATTAAGACAGCAAAGTGTAATCAGTGATGTTGAGAGATTTAATGGACATGCTTATCTAGTGAACGCTACAGATGAGGATAAAAAGAATTTAGCATATAGAACTAGTACAAGTCCAGTTTCTGACCATATAAGAAGAAAGCTAGAAGCGGGAGGAGGTGAAACCTGGGAACAATTTAAAGACGACCTCGCACGTAAATATGCGGAAATTACTGATCCACAACACGCATTCTCAGTGTTGCGACAAACGAGACAAAATACTACAGAAAGTGTACAGCTATACAGTGATAGATTAATCAATTTAGCTGAAGAGTCATTTTTGGGACAGAATGTACGAGCTGAAGAAGTGGAACGGATGTTGGTGGGGATTTTTGTTGATGGGATTAGGTCAGATGGACTGAAATTTAAATTATTGAGAGAGAATCCTGCAAGGTTGTCACAAGCGGTAGATATCGCTATACAAGAAGAAAGCTTGAGGAGAAGGTTTAGATTGAGGGTAGGACGAGAGTTAGGTAGTAGTTCGGAAGATAGAATTGAAGAACCTATGGAAGTAGGACAGTATAGACATGAATGGAGAGGAAGACGAGGAGAAATACAGATGGTACAAGGAAACAGTAACGTATATAATCAAGGTAGAGAAGGACAAGTGAGAAATACTGTAAGAAACATGGGGGGTAACACAAATAACGCAAATGTGGTTTTGTTGGGGATGCCACCAACGTGGGCACATTTTCGCTTCTGTGGTAACAGACGTGTCCCATCGAATACACAAAATAATAGAGGTGCTCAGAATAGTACACAGAATAGAACTACAAATAGTAGATCAGCAAATGGGAATTATGGAGAAATGCAGAGAAATTTTAGAAGGTCAGGAAATCAGGGAAATTGGCATCCCGCTTACTGAACAGGATCGGCAGTAGGGGGGAAAATAGTAAGATCCAAAAGATGAAGCAATGTATTAAAAACCCAAATGATGAGTATAATAGGACATTTAGAAATAATAAACATAAGAAGTTATCTCCCCAAGTTGAGATAAAACAGTTGTCACTAAATATGGTTGATCCTAGCTCATGTATAATAGAAATAGGGAAATATAAAGTTAGAACATTAGTTGACTCGGGAGCGCAAGTTAGCGTGATTAAAGAAAAATATTTATATCGAATGTTAAAAAATTGTAAAATATTTAGAATTCAGGAGAATCTTCATTCGGTAACTGGACACAAATTAGAAGTGCTTGGACAAACGATGATAAATTTTAAATTAGGAGGGATAAATGTTAGGCATATGTTCCATGTGGTCAAGGATTTGAATAGAAATATGATATTGGGTAGAGATTTTTTATTGAAAAATGGGGTGAGACTTTTTTTTGATTTGCATAAATTAAAATTCCAAGGTGTTTACGTAGATTTAGAAGAGGATATGCATGTGTCGACACTAGTTAGAGCCAAAACGACCATGAATTTGAAACCACAAACAGTTAATTTAATACAGGCAAAAATGAAAAAAATCCGTACTTTTCGTTGGACAAACAGTTAAAATAACGGAATTAGAGAGGGAAATAGTACAGGAACCTGGCTTAGAAGTCACCGATGGGTTAATAGTACTAGATAAACATCTCAGCTTTCCAGTAATGCTCCTAAATAATACAGGAAAAAATATTACATTATATAGAGGTTGTGTAATTGCTAAAGTAGAGTATAGTGAGAATAACATGTTAACTATAGAAAAAGAAAACATATTGGGAAATAAGTATTCAGAAACTTCCATGATTGGAAATAATGCCAGAAATAAATATAAAAGAAGATGGACAAGACGAAATGATGAATTGATCCATACATGTAAGAAACGTCCATCTCAGATAGATACAGTTGATACAAAGACAAGAGAACAAGAATTGTTGTCACAATTAAAAGCTCTACCGGAGAATAGAGAAATATTAGAAAATTTGGTGAAAGAAAATCAAGACGTTTTTGCGGTTAGTGATTTAGAATTGGGAAGGACACAAACAGTTACAATGGAAATAGATACGGGAGACCATCCACCAATTAGTTTAAAACCATATAGAACTCCATTAAGAAATAGAGAGATTGTGGAAAAGGCAATAGAAGATATGTTGAAAGCAGGGATAATAACAAGATCGAAGTCAGAATGGTCATCACCGGTCGTCATCGTAGCCAAACCTGATGGTTCGAGTCGTTTTTGTTGCGACTACAGGGCGTTGAACAAAATCACTAAGAATGTAGCGTACCCACTACCAGTATTTGATGATATTTTGAGGCTGCTTAATGGCTCTACATTTTTCACAACACTAGACGCAAGGTCAGGATTCTGGTGTATTCCGATGTCGAAGGACGCTCAAAAGAAAAGTGCTTTCTGTACTCATATGGGTTCTTACGAATTCTTACGTATGCCATTCGGGGTTCGAACTGCGCCATCTCACTACATGCTCTTAATGAATGATGTTTTAGAAGGTATGCAAAAGTTTGCACTAGCATACATAGATGATGTTCTCATATTTACAGCAGGAGATGTAGATGATCATTTAAAGCATATTAGGTTAGTGTTCGATAGACTAAGAATACATGACGTTAAATTGAAGCTTAGTAAGTGCCAGTTTTTAAAGACAGAAACAAAATATTTAGGGTATATTATAAATAGAGACGGTATTAAACCAGACCAAGACAAAATAAAGGTTATTAAAGAGTTACCTCCTCCAACTAACATAAAGGAAGTGCGTGCGTTTATAGGAACCTGTGGGTATTATAGGCGGTTTGTCCAGCATTTTCAAAGATTGCAGAACCAATTACAAATTTGACAGGCAAATACGCTAGATTTAAGTGGGATGATGAGTGTCAAAAAGCATTCGATCTTTTAAAAAACAGTTTAACAGTGGTACCACTATTGACGCATCCAGACTTGAACAAACAATTAATACTATATACAGATGCTTCGGACAATGCAATAGGAGCATGTTGGTTCAACCATATGAAGGAAAAGAGTCTGGAATACCAGGGGTTAAAAATGAAAGGCCAATATACTTCTTATCTCATAAACTTAGCAAATCTCAACGCAAATGGACGACTATTGAGAAAGAAGCTTACGCTATACACTACGCTCTTCAAAAACTAAATACTACTTACATAACGCCAATTTCATTATTAGAACTGATCACATGCCATTAAAGTCTATATTAGAAGCACCAATACAAAATTAGGAAAATACAAACGTGGGCATTGAATCTACAGGGATACAATGCTAAAGTGGAATATGTTTCAGGAAAACATAATACATGCGCCGATCTATTGTCTAGGGGTCCCATATCCACTGTCATCAGGAAACACAGAAGATGAAGGAGAACCAGAAATAGACGATCGAAACTGGCAAGTAAATATATTAGATTCTGCCATAATAAAATAGAGAAAACTTTGAGAGTTTACCGTCAGATCAAGAGTCTGAACCTAGAGCGGAAGACCCACGTTTATCACAATTTAATATAAAAGATGAACAAGAATTAGATCCAAAAATAGTACAGATAAAAGAAAACTGAAAGAAACAGGGGAAAATAGTTTTAAAAGAAAGTTTGTAGAGCTACAAGAAGACAATCAATTATATTATATCAATGAAAAAGGTGAGGGATTAAGAAAATATATTACGAAACATTTAGAAGGGGAAGTTTTAAAGGCATATCATGATGATAATGGTCATTTGGACGAGATAAGTTAGTTAAGTCTATTAGCAGTAAATATTACCTGGCCCGAATTTATTTAAAAGTGTATATGAATATGTTGAAGCATGTGAAAAAGTGTAGGGTAAGAAACATGAAGGTAATTAAATGTCCTTTACAAGATACCGATATTCCTCAATTTCCAATGCAGAAAGTAAGTTTGGATATTTCAGGTCCTCATCCAAAAACATTATCGGGAAACGTATACCTCCTACATATCGTAGATTCATATAGTCTTTGGCCAGAAGTTTATCCAATTCCAGACAAGAGTGCTGATTCAGTTATAAATATGCTGTTACAAGAATTTATACCAAGGTTTGGGTGTCCACAAATAATACTTACAGACAATGGGAAAGAATTTGTAAATAGAAAGTTTGAAAAATTAGTAAAAGATTTGAATATAAAACACATTAAGACTTCATATTACAGACCAACTTCGAATGCCAAAAATGAGCGACAACATAGGACATTATACAACATACTAGCGAAAAATGTAGAAGAACACGATATGGATTGGGATCTTTATTTGGGTATAGCATTAGGGGCGATCCGTACACACCAAAATGAAGGAACAGGTTTCTCACCGTTTTACCTAGTATATGGGAGAGAACCAATATTACCAATTGACAATTTATTAAAGCCTAGGATAAAATATATGGGGGAAGATTTTCAGGAAACAAGGTTGCAAGAAATGCACAAAGCACATATACGTTTAAGAAATAATATAATTAAGGCTCGAGAAAGACAGAAGAAATACACAAATAAAAATGCACACTTACAAGAGTTCAACATAGGTGATAGAGTTTATTACAAAAAACATAGGAAAAATTCTAAGTTTGATGCTCATTGGGTGCCGGGATATTATATTTTAGAAAAAAAAGGTCAGTATCATATACTATTAAGAATCAAGTTACAGGGCATGTTGCACGTTCACATGTAAGCACTTAAGACGGGATAATGAGGAAAAAGATGCAGAGAATAATAATAATAATTATTATTCAGAAGAAATATTGTCAGATGGACAGATTGTCAGACAAATGGAATATCCAATACCTATAGAGAATGGGAAACAAGTAACAACAGCATCTACTACGGACTGAACAAGAAGAAACAATACCAAAAACAGTCATGACAGAGGAAAACAACACGTATGACGGTTATAATAGTGAAGAATCAATCAAGGAAAAAATAGAAGCTCCATTTATAATACAAGACAGGGCAGTAAAAAGAAGTAGATAGACAGAAAGAAAAAGAAATTAAGAGGCAAAGGAAGTTTAGACTGAATTCTTCAAGTGATGAAGATATGCCACTGTTTGAAAATTTATTAAGACGTCAAGACAGAAAAATTAGATTGGATTTAGAAAGGAAGAGATTAGCGGTTGCTAGTAATGGATATACAGATGCTGAACAAGAGATGGATGAAAAGTCAGAAAACTGATGAAGATGCTGATATGAAAGAAGATAGTTCTCCTCAGGAGGATGACGACATTGATGTAGATATTGCACTTATAGAAAACAATTTGAAGCTATTAAGAAAATGGAGAAGGGATAAATAGCGTGGTAGGATATTTTGCAGATTGCAGATAGAAGAAGAAGTTAGACACGGTATTTCTAAATTTCTGAGGAAGTTGACAAATGGCTTAGTCAAGTGTTGTCGGGATGAATAGACATAATGTTGTAATAAGGTAAGACTTATTGATATGTGCTTTATTATCATTTTGATTTTTAAGTTGAAGTGTTGAGTTTTTCTTAGACGGAAAATAATTGATTAGTAGTCACAATATGTGTCTATATATATGGTTTTTCATTTCATCACATATGTTTAATTTGATTAATGTGTGGGGATAAAGATGATGTCAAAGAATGAGGGGGTTGATATTGTTTAGTCTGTGTTTGACTTCAATTGTTCTTTATAAAATGTAAGGATAATTTAACTTTGCTTTATTGAGTTATCCTGAGTGTGTTTAAAATGATTCCTAGCTAGACGTTCAGTTATGGGAAAAATGAAGAGTTGTTTTTGGGAACTTACAGAAAAGGTGAAACAGACGACTTAAAGTTGAGTTGTTTAACGTATATAACGTTTATAAATAGAAATTGAGTTAAGGGGGAAGTTGTGGTGATTAGCGAAGTGATTCAGTATGTTGTAATGGAGAGTATAATTAAAAGTGGCTGGGGTATCAGCAACAATTGATAATTACATGTGGCTTAGAAAGAGTTAAAAATGGGGGATTGAATTAGGGACTACATTAGACGGTTCGTATTGTAAATACGTGGATTGAAATAGGAGCTGGGTTGAACAGCGTTTAATGGGAGAATATGGAGGGGAATGCCAGGTTGAATTTTGGCATTTAAATAAGTGGACACTGGAAGAAGAAGACTGTACGTAACAGTATACTAATAATTTGGAGGTTTTGAAGGAATGGTTGAATTTGACGAGGTGTATAATACAAAATGGTTGTAGTGTTGGATCAACTTTTTGATAACAACAATTATTATTGCGAAGGGCTACCCAATGAGATTTTTTAGCTGTACCACATAATTAATTCTACTTAATCCGCTTTATTCTAGATCCCTTGACACCACTAGGTTATAGCTTGAGGTCGAAGACCTTACCTTTTCTGCCTTCGCCTGGTTTGGTTCATTGGGCGTGTCCGTTCCCATATATCTAGCCTAATCCGTTGTATTTCTTGCTCATTTGACAGCTCCTATGCTAAGTTCGGCTTCAGGTTTCCTGAATTTCTTATTCTACTAACAACGAGAGGTAAACTGTCGGTCAGCGGGCTGCACTAGAGTCATTGCCCGACCACTCACTAATTTTGAACTTACTGGTCGGTGAACTCTTTGTGGAACCAAAAATATCCCAGTTAATGCTTTCCAGTAAACTCAGGCGCCTAGAGACAATGAAAGCATACTGTCTCACTACGTCCACCATATTAAAAACAAAAATAATTGATCAAATTAATTTGAGTCTGATCTTACATTAACAATAGTCATTCTGTTCTTTGTAGATGTTTATATAGCTTAAAGTAAATAAAAACACAAGCAGACACATTGCCATTATCTCCCATGGACAACAATTCCTTTCAAATTGACATTGGAAACGTGGCTAATTCTGTCTCAGGATTAATAATCCGAGACTGACATGGGTTCTTCTAAAAATTAGAACTTCTCTTCTAAGGTTGAACTGGGTAAAGGTAATGCACACACGACGATTTATTACGTTTTCCCATACGTAAGTTCTGAACACGTAATTTTGAAAGTTTATTATAAAATTGCCATATGTTTGATATTTATTAGCATGCTTCCGATACATTAAATAATTATTATATTCCTCGCAGATTATTGAGTAGTTTAAAATAAAAAGAAACACATACAAGTATTATGTGTTCCGAAATTTAGATTCTTTCAAGGCAGTCTTTCAAGAGGCAAATGAAAACCGCAAATTGTTTAGAGAAATGAGCCAACATAAAATAAAATATTTATATAATTGAAAGGAGTAAACATATAATTGAAACGCGGCGACAGCTGATAAACATGATGGGGAAAGAATAAAAGACTAATGAATACAAGAACTCAGACCTTACCAAGATTGCAAAACCGAGATTAACCACCCTTCTCGGCATGGCACACACAAACACACCCACCCCCACATCCCCAAAATCCCCCCACTCACACACCCACACAAACGCAAGCGCACACGCTAACACTTTTATCGATTTTCAGGTGGCGAGAATCACACCGCAGTAAATGTACAATAGTTGGTCCAGAAATGAATGCCGTCATTCACGATCAATTATTTTGAAAACTGTCTGTTGCATCGTTATAAAATCTTTCCTGCCGTCTTATATTTACCCCCACCCAAGGAATATGTCTTTGATAGGTCCAAAAGCAACTTAAATCATCGTAAGCGGCGACATTTCTTTGATGTTTTGCTGAAAAACTAGTGATTTCTCGCTAACAAACTTGTTTTTACAGTAATGAATGCCCCGCCAATTCAAATGACGACACAAGGCGTATCCGGATTCGTATGGGAGTGGGTGCAATAAAAGAAGTAGCTTAAAAGTCGACAGGGTTGGCTGCATTGCACCGGGTTTTTATCCCATATGGCTCAGTTTCTTTCCGCAGCGCGGAAAGTGTCGCACAAAGCACGAACTACGTAGCTCCAGCGACGACCCTCGGGAGTCTAAAAAAAAATGCACTTGTGAAATGAAGGACGCGGCCCGGAATTGAACATACAACCTTCGGAGCCTGAGTCAGACGGCTTGACCACTTCACCACGGAGAATCCCGAGAGGGGTGCAATATGTAATATTAGTAAAGACAGAGAATTTACAGAGGCATGGGGTAAATAATTTGTAAATTGACAGGAAAGTAGAAGGAATATATTTCTTACCTAATTTTTTTTCATTTTCCTCTTGTTTCTTCAGCTGCTGGTTAATAATGTGTACACAAGTATTCATGTTAGCTTTTTATATTGTGTTCATGAAAGCTTCCAAATAGCGTTAATGTGCTTATGGAGTGACAGAAATGATACCGCAATTTAGTCATCATGTGTCAATTTTTAAGGATCCGTTCAGCTGTCTGTGTAGTTTGTTCACACGTACACATGGGTGACAGACCCGCTTTGAATCTTCGTGAAAGATTGTCTACTCTGCTGTTTACCGTTCAGAGACGGAACATGATTACCTGTTTTGCACTATGAAAATAGTTGTCAGTGTCTCTGTAGTGGGCTTTCTTCTTAACGACCAAGATGTTGATCCTCTTTTCATTGAAGTTTATAGATTGATTCGTATGCACGTGTGTTGTCCCCTAATTTGACAACATGTTTGCTCTCACGTTTCTTGTTATGCCACAATATGTCAGTTTCCACCGCAATATTACTCTTCTGTTGGTATTCAATGCGTTTAGTGTGTGGTTTTTCCCCAATACCATTTGTTTGTCACCGCTGAGGGCTTGCGGAATTGAAAATTCATCACTATGGAATACAAACTGTTGCCATTGACATTATGCTGATGCTGTAATGTTTAGGGTCTGCAATTCGTCTGAATAGTTGGAGCAAAATATTCCAGTAAGTGTGCACGCGGATTAAGGTCTGCGATCTGCTCAGACCTTAATCTGTGTCGGACGATTCCAGTAGGTTGATGACTGCTCTCAGTTGCATAAAATTCAATCCATCCTTTCTCCAATAGTCCTCTTCCTCTTTCAACACATGGTCCTCACATTTTTCCACTAACTTTTATCAGTATTTAATAGCGCGGACTGGATTAGTAACTTGACGTCAGACAATTTGAATATATAATTGTCAGCTGCCACCTGTCTTTTAATTTTAGCCCACACAAGTTCTATGGGGTTAAAATGAGAGTGGTATGGCGGAAGTCTCAAGCACCCATGACGATGCTCTTCTATCAACTTGTCGATTTGATATTTCTTGCTTTTGGCGTCTGTTTTACAAGGGTCAACAATTCTAGCTAGAAATACTTTCTGGAAATGGTATGTTTTCCATTCGGAGCCATATCTTTATTGCTCCCTTTGTGCTCGATGCTGTAGGTATTTTGTCTTCTTGGGCAACAACATTGATATCATGCATTGTCCATAATTGGACACGACGGTCTATCTAGGGATGGAAGCACAGTATTCTCGAGCCAATCTCTAAATACATTACCATTCATCTTATTATGATAATCCCTATTGTCTGGATGCTTTGATACGAACACGAGCCCAGCATTCTGTTGTAAGCCATTATGCGTGTTACCAGCATGGGCCATGACCAAAAGCTGTCCTATACTACTGGACACATATTGCTTTATCTGTCCATCCACTGATTGCCATTCCTTATCACTTGTGTGGTGCGCATTGATCCACATTTCATCCAAATACTCTATGCCATAATTTTCTTTGCGCATTTCCCTTATTTCACGTAGGTATCTGCTTCTCATGGCTCCTAAATGCGGTTGCTCGCAAAGAATATTTCTACCTTCCTTGTACTTTCTAAAAGTGAAGATAATGCCCTTATAATTTTCCACACAGTTGTTTTGGATAGCTCTATGTTATTGTTATTTCTGAATCAAACCCTAAGTTTTCTTACAGTCACTGTTTCTTTGGCATCCAGCATTTTTATAATGCTGGATAATCCTGGATATAAAATCCAAATTTTTTATAATGTTAGGAGTCTCCGTGGCGAAGTGATCAAGCCTTTTGACTCGGGCTCCAAAGGTTGTGGGTTAGATTCCGGGCCACACCCTTCTGTTCACGAGTTAAATTTTTCGGAGACTTCTGTAGGTCGTCGCTAGAGCTGCGGAGTTCGTGCTTTGTGCTATGCTTTGCGCGCTGTGGAAAGAGACCGAGCCATATGGGATATAACCCGGTGCAATGAAGTCTACCCTGTCGACTTTTAAGCGACTTTTAGAAGCATTTTTATAATAGCTCGCCTCATGACACCTTTGTCAAAGCTGTCTACAATAACCTTTCTACCTACCGTTTGGTTATTGCGTGGTGGTTTAATTCCAGATTCTTGCACCCATCGGCGAAATGACCGTTTACTCAAACCCAATGCATGCACTGTTCTTTTTTTCGGAATTTGTAATAGTATAAAACAGTTTCCTGAGATCAGCTTTTTGACAAAAATATGTGTACAACTTCATAGCGATGCTTTGAAGTGTATACACAATTTCGCATTCAACCCCATTAAAAAATATTCACACATTTCAATGTTAGCGATAAGTGGTAAGATTTAAAAGAAAAACACCACAGTTTGACGACACCTCTGAACAGTCCCAATTTAAACATCGCGGGGTTCTTGGCATAAGTCCAATCCCATGAAACATGTAAAATATTCAACATTGAACGCTGATTGTCTGGCTACGCGCTGCAATACATTTAAAATTATGAACTTCATCTCGGGCCCGTAAATTACATACCGCATATAAACAAACTTTGAAATCTCCTGCAAAATCTCCAGAACAAAAGTTTTGTTGTTGGGTGGACATAATGATAAGGTTATATGCTAAATCTCATCATTTTCCGTCAGTTGGTTACTGAGATATGGAATTTTATATTGGGGCAGACAAAAATAAACACACTATAGTGAATGACGCCTGCCTGCCTTCCGAGCCCGAGGTCGAGGGTTGGAATTCGCCCTGAGGCGGATGTTTAAATGTAGTCTGGTCTCGCAAGTCGACTCCATCTTCACTGGGTACCAGGAAATGTCTTCGGAAGTAAAGGGGACAGGCGTAATGTTGACCACCCCTCCCCCCTCGACTGCCGATTGGTCTATAAAAATATTTGGGATATGACTACTTGTGCACTATACCTAAAGACACACGAAAGTGTTCATTGACATTGTTTGTTTTTGTAACTTTACAATGTTCGAACATATTTTCACATTGATCTCACTTGTCTTCAAAAAGCAGATATTGCTTTGCCGAAGCAGCATTGATTATATCCTACAGCAACTGCAGCCTGCCACCCTGCCAGTGAAACACGCAACCCACCCATCAGCCCTTTGAAAATGTTCTCTGCCAACTCCTGTTGCTCGTCACGAAGCCGGCCTCCCTCCGGCAAAACCCCCACTGGTGGTCTTCAACTTGCTCAACAAATACAAGTCACGTCATGAGTCGTCATCATTGTTGTTGCAGCTGAGCATGGCCGAATGGATAAGAGCCATGGCTCTTAGACTTCCGGTGTACTTATGCCGAGGTAGCGGGTTCAACCCCTACAAAGATCAATTGACTAAAATGGTGACTTCTCGTCCTTGACTTGGGGACGTAACTTACAAGTACGTCAGAAGTCGGAATGGGTTCACCTGATGGCGAGGGACACTGCTACTGCGGAAAGCGAATCAACAAGCAAACAACATCCGGTGCACTTTGAACTAGTACCACGTGTATGGACTATGCTTCAGTTAAAAGTGGGCGAACGCAAAAATAAAAATAAAAAACAATCACAACTGGTGTTCCTTATCGGTGCCAAGCAAAGGGACTGGACTTTGTTTCTCTAACGCACTCAACGATAATGGATGATTATAAACATGTAAGCTTAGAGCTTCGTGGATATTTTTATTACAAAATAAACAAATAAATAAAATAGAAAATGCATTTATGCAAAAGTACTGAATGCATACATTGCGGGGGATTGGCAGGGGTTCTGGTAGAATCTCAAAGCCGAGAAGGAAGACCAGGAGACCTTTCAATTAGATAGTGGTGGGAACGATTAGTAGCGTGACTCTTCGCTGGCTGTTGAGCGAGGCGACGGAGCATGCATGGGAATGTACTGAGTGCAATGATGTCAGTTTTTAGCTCAACTCAACTCAACTCAACTGTCCTCCACGTATGCCGTTAGCCGGCTCCGTGGCAAAGGCGTTACGGACGAAACACAGCTGCGGGAGATTTGGCAGCACACCGCCTTGCGTTGGGTTTTTATAAATTAGTATGGGTGCCGGTCGTTCAGAAAGCAACGGCAAACTACTAAACGTAAACTTGCCAAGAGATCACAAACAGCCAAAAAATTATGGGGTTGACTGCGACGTCATGTAAAGGATATGCCACTAACTCTTCCGTTAGGTGTCGTGGGGAGGAATTATAGAAGTTCCAGAACCTGTGACTAGCGCCTTTCCTTCCATTTCCTCCATGATTCGTGAGCAGTATTTTCTAGGATCAAGTAAATTCCCTACCGGTTTGCTAGACCTGCCAAATGTTCCTGACCTACTTAAACCTTTTCGACTTGCTACAATCCCATGTCACAGGGATGTGTTCTGCAAACACATTTTATTGACACACATTTTGGCGCCATCCCTCCTGAAGGTTTCATATGTCGGAGTATTTCCCCATCTCCCCTCAGTGACACCGTTGCTGCTCCCGATGGTCTATTCGTGATAACTTGCTAGCAACGCAATGAATTAGTAACCGGTCTGTCATGTTATCAGATCCCGCTCACCCCATAGTCAATTTGCCAATTTCTCGTAAGTGAGAATCCATGTAAGTTTGAGGCTGGGACCAATGATATCATAGATCAAATTCGCGTAATTGTCCTTGATTTGGGGACGTAAATTGCAAATATCTCTGAAGTCGGAGTGGGATCGCCTGATAGCGAGGGACATTGGTAATAGGGAAAGTTAATGCACACAAAAAATGTAGTCCTGTACTACTAGAAGTAGTGTGTATGGATTACGCTTGAGTTAAAAGCGAGAGAGAGCAAAAAATAAAAAAAAAAAATAAATAAATAAAAATCGCGTAATTGTTTTGTGATTTTAAAATCGTCACATTCATTCAGCCAGTTGCATGTCCTTTGCAGAATCTCGCTCTCATAGCAACCGTCCGGAAAACTTCTCGGTCATGAGCAAGATGTCCCGCGTCCGATACACCCATCTGGAGATCCTCCGCCACATGCTGCACCCATCTTCTCTTTGGTCTTTCTCCATTACTGTTCTCTCCAAACTTTCATGACGTTTCAAGCGACCAACAATATTTCAGTTTTCTTTGTTGTATTGTCTTTAATAGCCAACCTTCTTGAATATTCAGCTCTTGAAGTATGGATGCATTTGTTCTTTCTTTCTTTTTTTTTGCTTTTTGTATTTTTTTTTAAAATCCAAGATATTCTTAGAACCCGTCTGTAACATTTATATTCAAAGGCGTTTATGCGCTGTACAGCCTGTTTAGTAAGTGTCCAGGTCTCGCAGACGTATGTTGCAATGGGAAAGATGCACGCTCTTAAAAATCTAATGTTTGTAGTTCAATATGTCCCAAACCGTCTAAAAAGCTGAAACTACTGAGCAACAAATAATTATATATGAAAGAAGGCCAACTTCATCAACATATCAGATAACAGGGTGAATTGGGGAGTCATAATCGCCGATGCCTGCCCCAGACCAGATGACAAAGCAAGTAAGTGAAGATCTCTTTTACTCGCCTCAAGGCCCATTTGGGACATGTTGTTAGACCCCTGTGTTTATAGACCAATCGGAACTCGAAGGGTGATATGTTGAGTATCATAGACGCCTTTACTTCCCAACGCATTTCCAGGTAGCCATTTGAAGCAGATTGAACTCCCCGACCTTCGGGACGACTGCCTAGTGTCTAGCCACTAGGCTACCACGACTCCCTCCAGACCAGGTACCTCAAGAAAAAGAAGACATACTCGCTCAATCATGTAGTATGTTATACAGCTTCTTCTACTTCCTCTTTCTCCTCCTCCTCCTCTCCTCCTCCTCCCCATCGTTCTTGTTTGTTCACCTTCACATATCTAAAGAGATGAATGCAAAGAAAGCAGCAGTCAACTTAAGCTTGTTGTCATCAGCTTGGAGTTTGTCTTCAAATATAGCCCGCGTAGGCAAAAATAGTGTACTCAGTTCTGCATATGTTGGGCACTCTTGCACCAAATGTTTATCTGTCATTTTATCAGTTCCGCAGTCACATTCATCGGGATCTCCTATCTTTAGTCTATTAAATATGTGGTATTTCATCTTGTGTCCTGTGCGGAGTCTGCAGTCTTGTTACTTGCACAGAAAACAAAAACCGCACAAAAGTTAATCTCATCCTCATCTTGTTCATCTTGTAACTTGTAGTGTTGAGGTGAAGCATAAACAGCGGGAGAGTGCCCGTTTAGGGGCTTCGTATATCGTGATTCCCATGGATTCATTTATTCCCTCTGTCCATCGTTTACTCGATAGGCCTCTTCTTCTGGTTCCTTTATGTCTGCACATCATTGCTTGCTGTGGTATACTGTTATTTTCGGGAGTCTCTGTGGCGAAGTGGTCAAACAGTTTGGCTCGGGCTCCGAAGGTTGTGGGTTAGATTCCGGGCCGCGTCCTTCGGCTCACAAGTGAAATTATTTGGAGACTCCTGGGGTTCGTTGCTAGAGCTACGGAGTTCATGCTTTGTGCGACGCTTTCCGCGCTGCGGAAAGAGATCGAGCCATATAGGATAAAAACCCGATGCAATGAAGTCGACCCTGTCGACTATTAAGCGACTTTTTATACTGTTATTTGGTAGCCTTGTTATATGGCCAAACCACTTAACTTGCCGTTTTCTGATGACATCTAGCACTGCTATAACCCCCACTTTAGTCCCGATTTCTTCATTTCTGATTTTCTCTCTTCTTGAAACATTGAGTACACTTCTCAGGAATCTAATTTCCGTTGTTGTAATTTTTCGTTTCTCTTTTTCTGTCATTGTCCAGGTTGGTAATGGTAACTACAGAGTTGGTAGGAAGATTGTGTTGTACAGTGCTTTTTTAAAGTACCTATTTAATACATAATATTAGTTAAGCACCTTTCCTCAGGCCAAAACTCGCTGCGGACATATGATTCTAGATCCATATTTTATAGACCAACAGACACTAGGTGGATGATGTGGTCGGTACCAGGCCAGACGCCTTTACTTCCTAAAACTGTTCCTGGTACCATGTTATACTGGGTCAACCTGAAAGCCCAGGTCAATATATTTAGAAATGTTAATTCGTCCAGCTGCAGATCGAACCCTGACCACCGGGTCGATAGGCGAGTGTCTAGCCACAACGCCACCGAGGCTTCCCACGCACAAGTTAGTTAACTCGACTTCTGGTATTTTTGGACCTTAGCTAGAACCCACTTCAAGAGTGCGTCTTTTACAATGAATGACAACATTGATTGTTCGTTCTTATACAGCACAGCTCACTCCAAATAGTAGTGGGTTTCTTAGTTCAAGCCACTTTGCAAACGCCGCGCGCGTAGGAGTCGGCCAACGGATTCAAACAGGACATTAGTCAGAAGAGTGAAAACGCCACGGAGTGCTAAATCACGCGAATAGCGTATCCAGTATTCAGACAATCCTGGCACTTACTCTCTGGCCAAGAGTTTGGCTGTCGTTCTACGGAGACGAGACGAAGAGGTAGAGAGCCCAGCTATAGTCTGTCTGCTAGTGAACCGAAGAGTGGACGAGCAAGCCAAGTGTGGCGTGTGTTTTAACGCGCTGCCGTGGGCAGATTTTCTGATTAAATCACACACATATGCACGCGCATACATGCACCACCACTCACCCGCAAGGCTTCCGTGGAGGGATCGAATATTTCGTTGTTAATTTGTCAATGTGCACGATAACCGCAGTGACACGCTTGTGTGGATAACCACGGTAAGTCTTTATCTCATGATTATGTTGCGTGTGTGTCCCTCCCTTAGCTCATGATTATTTTGCCGGTGTGTCCTTATACTCGTCATAATGGTATATGTATCCTTTAGCTCACGATTATGGTGTATGTATCCCTTAACTCTTGATTATATTACGTATCATCATCATCATCATCATCATCATCATCATCATCATCATCATCATCATCATCATCATCATCATCATCATCATCCAGTGCCTTGCCGACTGGCGTGGGTGATCATACTCTCCACAGATTACGATCTCCGATCTCATGGATCAATTCATGTGTTGACTCCCTTCAGTGCCATGACACAAAACTGTCAAAAATCTTCTCACGCTGTCTCCCCCTATCTCTCTCTCCGCAAATCTTTTCGGTTTTCACAATATGTTCCAGTTTTTGTTTTATCATAACGTGAAAAAAACAAAAAAACGATGACTGCCTCTTTCCGATGTTTGTGATAATTTGTCATTGCGACTCAGCTTCCCTTAAAACGTCCTGATTTCTCTTTTTGCCTGTCTAATCAATTTTCAGCCCCAAGGCTTCCAGGGATTTTTTCGCCTGTTTACTAATTGTCCATGATTCGCAGCCGTATGTTAAATCTGGTTCTATGTAACATGCAAGAACTCTTTCCTAACTTTCAAGGACAGTGACTTATTGCACAGACAGTTTTGCATTTCCTATTCTTCTTCTTTCGTTCGCTTGAAATATGTCTATAACTGCAATGTTGTCTCTTGTATGAATCTAACAGTCTTTTTTAGTTCACTCAGCGGTCCATAGAGTTTATCTTCCATTGTTGTCTCTCTAGGCCAGAGGGTAAGCCTGAGTATGTTGTAGTTTGGGCAGTCTTGGAGTATGTGCTCTGCTGTCTGCGATGCCAAACCACATGTACACATGGCTGAGTCACCAATCTTGAATTTTGTATACATGTGGTTGCGTAATCTATTGTGTCCTGTCCTGAGGCGAGAATGATGACTTGTTCTGGTCTGTCCATAACTGGTAGTTGTCTTGAGCAGCTTTTGGTGGTCTTCTGACTGATTTGATCATTCTTTTCTGTTGGTAGTATGTAATGGGCACATCAGGCTGTTCTTCTTTTGCTCCTTCCTTAGCCAATTGATCAGCTCTGTCGTTTCCGGGTACTCCACAGTGGGATGGTATCCACTGTATGGTGACCTTATGCTGATTGCTAAGTTCAGAAAGTAGTGTCCTTAGAACTGGCAATTTCCCAGACATGAGCGCCTCGAGTACTGATTTTGCATCTGTCAACAGCATCACAGGTTGTGTACCATAGTTGGTATTTAGTAATTTCTCTGTTGCTATCTTGATTGCCTCAATTTCAGCATCATAGTTATGGCTGTACTTTCCTGTTGGAAAGCTGGCCGTGTCCCAAGTATTATTTGGGTATTCTATGTACACTCCCGCTCCTCCATTTCGAAAAGCATTTTGTGCTGACCCATCTGTGTAGACTCGGATCCAGAGGTTCTGTGGGTATTCGTCATCAAGGAAGCTGAGTGTGGTTGTTCCGTGCTGTACACTGTTCTGTTCTTCCTTGTCAAATATTCCTCGCACTTTAGTCTGGATTTGTAGTGATAGTCTATGTGCATCTTTCCATGGAGTTCGCTCTGGAATAGTTGTCAGGGGGATAACAACTGTGGGTAGTTCGATGGTTTCTCTGCAGAGTCGTTTCGCCTGGTGGATGAAACTACTTCTTTTCAACCGCCCCATGGCTAAGATTTTAAATCGGTACTTCATAGGGTGGCCTGGCAAGCTAAGGAACTTTTCTGCTTGTATTAGTGTTTTCGTATCTCTGCGCTCTCTCAGTGCTTGAATCCTCCCCATTTTCTCCATTGCTACTATAGGGGTTGATCTCATCCCTCCTATGATAACTCTAAGAGCTTGATTCTGCACCCTGTCCAGCTCTTGTAGTGTGGTTTTTGATGCTGAACACCACTCAGTTGACCCGTATTCTAGGTGTGGTCGTATGCTCTGTTGATAAACTTTGCTAAGTATTTTCCCACGGGCTCCCCATGTGGTTCCACTAAGCTTTCTCAGGATCGCTATTTTCCTTCTGGCTTTTGTTACTGCTTTTTTGATGTGTTTTCTCCATGTCAGCCTGGCATAAAATGTTACTCCGAGGTATGTTGGTTCTTTATCTTCTCTTAGGGGTATTCCATTTATCTGGATGATCCCTGCCTTTTGTATCGGAGAGAGGGTAAATTGAGTGGTGCTGCATTTGTCAATGTTTATGCTGACATACCATCTATCCGACCATGCAACAAAAGTATCTGCAGCTCTTTGTAGCGATATGGTGGCCACTGATGCATGTTCATTTGTGCTCCTATTCTGCTCATTATCTCAGTGATGATCTTCCATCTGATGTTATCCATGTGCTTAGATATATGAATTTCTGCACTTACCTCGAAATAATGTCTGGTACCTTAATTGCACATTATGGCGAGACGCACATATAATCAGATTGCTACTGGTACTATTGGGGTTGGAACCCTTCGCTGACTTCTGAGGATGGGGACGGAGCGCTTATGGGAATGCCTCGAATGGTGTGATGTCGGTTCCTAAATCAATCAATCAATCAATTCGGCACAATCGTTTTCTTTGATATAACCACGACCTCTGCCTTTCTATTATTCAAACTAAGGCCCATGTTGTTCCACTTTCTACAATCACTGCATCTATCATTTCCTTTAGATCGTTTTTATTTGTTACTGTCAAGACGATGTCATAAGCATAACGTAAGTTATTTATATTATGTTCACCAACCCTGGCATATTTGATGTATCTTCTTCTTCAGCTTTCCGAGCCATTGAGGTTCTTTGCTGCAAATACAATCCGTCTCCATTCGTCTCTCTGATGGACCTTCTCTTGCCAGTCGTTGATTCCAAGTGCTTGTAGGTCTGTACATGTATTATCTCTCCACCGCCTTCTTGGTCTACCTCGGGGTCTACGGTCATTTATTTCCTGAGTGTAAGCGAGTTTTGTTTCCCTATTATCTTCCATTCTTTCTATATGCCCCAGCCATTGTAATCTATTAGCCTTCATGAAACCAGTGATTAGCGGGGACTTAAACAGATCATAAATGTCTTTGTTACTTCTTCTTTTCCACTCTCCACTTTGTGTATCCCTAATGGGTCCAAAGATGCGTCTTAAAATTTTGTTCTCAAAGGTTTGTAACAAGGCTTCGTCTCCTTTCGTTGTACTCCAGGTTTCAGAGCCATACAGCACAACTGGTCTGATCAGTGTTTTGTATATTGTGATTTTGGTGTTACGAGATAGCGCCTTTGATTTTAGTAGATGTTGTAGTGCATAGTATATCTTATTTCCAGAGTTGATTCTAGTTTGTATTTCTTCCCTTATGATGTTGGAGCAGTTGAAGATTGTACCCAGGTATTTGTATGTTTCCGTTCTTTTAATGGTCATATTATCTATTTGTATGTGGCCAGAGTTTTTAGCCATTCCGTCTCTTGAAATTACCATATATTCTGTCTTATCTTGGTTGATAACCAGCCCCATCTGTTGGGCTTTTTCCTTTAAGTGAGTCAATATTTCCAATGTCTTTTGTTCACTTTGCCCTATAATATCTATATCATCTGCATAACCAAGCAGCTTGGATGTTCCTCCAATATCACATTCCTCCTTTATCTTCCTTACAACTTTCTCTAGAGCCAGATTGAAGAGTAGCGGCGATAGTGCATCACCCTGTTTCAAGACAGATGTTATTTGGAAGGGGTCTGATTTCCTGCCTTTATATGTTACTATATTATAAGTATCTTCCATGCATAGTCTGGTCATGTTGATTAACTTCCTTGGTATTCCAAATTCCTGCATAGCATTCCATAGACTATTCCTATGGACACTATCATAAGCCTTTTTAAAATCCACAAAAATGTTATGGAGATCTCTTTTATATTCCCAATGTTTCTCGGCTATTTGTCGTAAGATAAATATCTGATCTATTGTTGATCTGTTTTGTCTAAAACCCGCCTGGTAGTCACATAATATGTCTTCTGAATATGGTTGTAGTCTATTTAGTAATACTGCGGATAGTATCTTATAGCTTGTGGACAGTAGTGATATTCCTCTATAATTTCCACATTGGAACTTGTCTCCTTTCTTAAAGATAGGTATCAATAATGACTCTTTCCAGTCATGGGGTAATTCTTCTGTCCTCTAGATTTTTATTATTAGTTCGTATAGCTTTAGATGTAATGCATGGCCACCTGCCTTTATAAATTCAGCAGCAATTCCATCAGTCCCAGTTGCCTTATTGTTTTTAAGTCGTGTGATTACATATAGGATTTCTTCATATGTAGGTTCTTCAATTTGTGGTTCGCATGTTAGAACCTCTTCCTGTGGGAAAATGTTACTTGGAGCTTCACAATTTAGTAATTCAATAAAATATTCTTTCCATGTGTTGCACATTTCCTCATTGGTATTTATCATATTCCCATTTTTGTCTTTTAAACCATATGTGTTTTGTTGGTGCCCTCGTTTCATTGACTTCAGTTCTTTAAAAAATTTTCTGAATTAATTTTTCTGGTGATTAGTTTCCATATCTTTGATTATATTACTCATGTATTCTCGCTTCTGCTGTCTGACTATTTTTGTAGCCTCTTTACATTCATTTCTATAATGCTCTTCCTTTTGGATGTTATTGATGTCATTTAACCATACATGTCTGGCATTCTTCTTCCTAATGACTGCTTCTTCACATTTTTGATTGAACCATCTGTTCTTTCTATGCGTGGTTAACACACCGAGACATTCTTCTGCGGTAGATTGAATTGTATTCTTGATGTTCAACCATGTTTGGTCAACGCTTTCCTCCGAAGGGTTTTGCAGAGTTTCAACTTTACATTTTATATCATCTGTAAATTTCTCTTTGACTGTAATGTCTTGTAGTTTTTCTCTGTTATATGTTGGGTGTAATCTTTGTAATTTAGTATAGAAAGCTCTCTTAAGTTTTATTTTAAATTTTGCTCCAACGAGGAAGTGGTCACTGTGGCACTCAGCTCCTCTATAACTTCTGACTTGCTGTATGTTTGATGCATTTCTGTTGTTAATTAAAATGTGATCTATTTGATTATAGGTTCTCTTGTCACATGATTTCCAAGTTTGTTTGTGTATATCCTTTCTTTGTAGTCTGGTACTGCTAATCTGCAGTCCTTTGGCTTCTGCCAGGTTGATGACTCTCCATCCATTATCATTTGAAGTTGTATGTAGGCTTTCCATACCGGCCACTTTTTTATTAGTTTGCTCTCTACCTATTTTTGCATTGAAGTCTCCCAGCACAATCAGGATGTCCTGTTTGGGGGTTTCTTCTATGACATCTTCCAGATCATTATAAAAGTCTTCTTTAATATCATCTTCTTTCTCTTCAGTAGGTGCATGTACATTAATCATCGTTATATTTTTCCATTTACCTTTTATTCGTAATTTACTAATCCTGTCATTAAAAGCTTTAAAGTTTAAAACGTTCCCCCATAACTCTTTTTTGATGACAAATCCTGTTCCTAATTCATGTTTAGTTTGGGTGTTTCCTCCATATATTATAATCATTCCATTTTGCTCTAAAGTACCCTCTCCTGGCCACCTTATTTCTTGAATTGCTGTTATATCCATTTGATATTCAACCAGCTCCCGGGTTAGTTCTTCGGCCGCTCCAGCTCGATATAGTGTCCGTACATTCCATGTTCCAAATCTCAAAAGTCCTTTAACGTTCCAAGGTCGTTGTCCAAATAAGTCAGTCCAATATCGAGGCTCATGTATTTGTTTCGTAACAAAGAAAGGTTTTTACAAAGGTGGGGATGTTAACCCCACGCTTCAACCCCCAACCTGGAGGACCAGGGTGTTTCCCTTTGTCTGTTCTCTACCCTTTGACCTGTCCGGCTTGGGAGGCCCTGCTGGTAGCTACGCTACCGTCGGCATAGCTCTCAGGGTCATTGAGAAACTCAAGCTCCCCCACCACGACAAGGTGGAAACACCATCGGGGGAGATATTTGATGTATGTCTCATTATATATTCACTGTACTATGAGAATAAATCAGGAGACAATACACAACCTTGTCTGACGTCCTTATTTATACACAGAAGTGTTCCTACAAGGTTGTTGATTCATATAGCTGCTGTTTGCTGCCAATATATCTTCTGCTTCTTCAGCGTTCCCAGGCATTGAGGTTCTTTGCTGCAGATACAATCCGTCTCCTTTCGTGTCTCTGGTTGACCTTCTCTTGCCAGTCGTTGATTCCAAGTGCTTGTAGGTCTGTATATATATATTATCTCCACACCGTCTTCTTGGTCTACTTCGGGGTCTACGGTAATTTATTTCCTGAGTGTAAGCGAGTTTTGTTTCCCTATTATCTTCCATTCTTTCTATATGCCCCAGCCATTGCAGTCTTCATGATACCAGTGATTAGCGGGGACTTAAACAGATCATAAATGTCTTTATTACTTCTTCTTTTCCACTCTCCACTTTGTGTATCCCTAATGGGTACAAAGATGCGTCTTAAAACTTTGTTCTCAAAGGTTTGTAACAAGGCTTCGTCTCCTTTCGTTGTACTCCAGGTTTCAGAGCCATACAGCACAACTGGTCTGATCAGTGTTTTGTATATTGTGATTTTGGTGTTACGAGATAGCGCATTTGATTTTAGTAGATGTTGTAGTGCCAATATATGTTCTTTATTATTCGCAGATCTTTGCCGTCAATGTTCAGTTGCTTTAGTAATTGTATTATTTCGTTTCGCTTCACATTGTCAAATAGTTTTGTGTATATGTCCCTTAAATCATGATTATATTGCGTATTTGCTTCTTATCTCTTGATTATTTAGGGATATATGTCCTTTAACTCATGAATGTATTGCCAAGGCTGTCCCTAAATTCATGATTATATTGCGCAAGTATCGCCTAATTCATGATTATATTGCGTAAGTGTAGCATAACTCATGATTATATTGCGTTTGTGTTGCATTATTCATGATTATATTGCGTATATGTTGCTTAACTCATGATTATATTGCGTGAATGCATAAAAGCCTTCTCTCGTGCTTGTGTTTATTACAGTTAGCAGAAGGCATATAACTACCAGTAAATTAAAAAAAAAGGGGGTGGGGGATATAAAGGCGGAAGGATCGACTGTATTGCACCGTGTTTTATCCCACATGACATGGTCTCTTTCCGCAAATCATTTAAACTGCCATCTGATAGACATTTCTCCTGGTCTTCCCTCTCAGTTTGGAGATTAGTCCAGAACTTCTGCCTATTTCCTGAAATCTCACCCTTTCCACATACGGGTTCTCAATCTGTTACCCCGCCTTCTCTACCTGCTCCCACAAGCACACGACCACCTCTCCCTTGTCCCTAGGTAATCTACCACCAAGAGGTGCATTCCCTTCCAGCCTATCATCCTGTTCATTCCCCCGCACTCCCGCATGGCCAGGGCAAAATATCCATACAATTCTCACAATCTGTGACATGTTTAACAGAGTTAGATGCGACCAGCGGTTGCTTTGTTTTGTATTATTGAATTTATTTAGTCTCGTACCAGGAGCCCGCGTATGCATGAGGCGTGTTAGCACCATCACATGTCTAAGGCCTGAGTGCGAAATGTAAACCATACTTAGCAACAAAGATTTGTCAATTGCAGTGAGACAAAGAGTGTTGAAGTTCTATATAGAACCAATACAAGTAGGTCAGCATGGCCGAATAATAAGAACACGTGTTCTTAAACATCTGGTGTGCTGATGCCGAGGTAAGGGGTTCAACCCCTACTCCGGGCAATTGGATTAAAATGTTGATCTGTCGTCGTTGATTTGGGGACGTAAATTACAAGTACCTCAGAAGTCGGAATGGGCTCGCCTGATGACGAGGAACACTGGTAATAGGGAAAGCTAATCCACACGCAAAATTCAGTGCATGCACTACTAGAAGTAGTGTGTGTGTGCACTACGCTTGAGTTACAAATGAGACCCATATTGTTGTATGTGTGTGAAACATGGACAATTAACAGACAAGCTGAGAAACGTGTAATGGCATAGGAAATGTGGTTTTTGAGAAAAAGGCAGAAAAAGGCAAAGAATACCATGGGCGGACAGAAAATCAAATGAGACAGTCCTTCAAGAGACAAATGAAAAACAGAGATTGATTGGAGAAATTATACGTAGGCAGTCAATATTTTTTGGACATGTTATGAGGAGAAATGGACTCGAAAATTTGGTGACATCTAACAAGCTTGATGGATAGAGAGCAAGAGGAAAAGAAAAAGATATTATTTATATGATATATATATATATATATATATATATATATATATATATATATATATATATATATATATATATATATATATATATATATATATATATATATATATATATATGACAGAATGGCAAGGTCATGATAAGAACACAGATCTGATTCGAGACTGTTGACCTTGGGACATGGCGAACCGTGACCGTTCACGCCTGCAAGACACTTGATAATTATGAGTGCGCATAGGAATAGGTAGTCGGTCTTTAACTCCCATAGGGAACGAGGAGAGCAGACGTGGAACTCTCGTCCCACAGCGCTGATGCCAATGTCAGTGTAGTGTCTCAAACATAACATTAAAGCTTCCGCTACAGCAACTAAGGGAGGGGATGGACTAAAGGCGCTAGGATCGACTTCATTGCACCGAGTTTTATCCCATATGGCTAGGTCTGTCTCTGATGGGCGGCCTGCCGAAAACGTCCCACAAAGCACGGACTCCGTAGCTCCAGCGACGATCCCCTGGGTCTCCGATGAAATATCACTCGTGAACCGAATGACGGAGTCCAAAACCGAACCCACAACCTTCAGACCTCTAGGCAGGCGACTTAACCACTTCGCCACGGAGGCACCAATCTACTGCCTCGTTGTGCAGGAGCTAAATGAGTACCTGTGACGTACAAGAGTTAAATTAGTGTATGTGACCTGCAGGAGTTAAATTAGTGTCTGTGACGTGCAGGAGTTAAATTAGTGCCAGTGACGTGCAGGAGTTAAATTAGTGTCTGTGACGTCCAGGAGTTAAATGAGTGCTTCTGACGTACAGGAGTTAAATTAGTGCATGTGATGTGCAGGAGTTAAATTATGACATGTGACGTGCAGGAATGACATTAGTGCCTATGACGTGCAGGAGTTATATTAGTGCCTGTGACGTGCAGGAATTAAATTAGTGCCTGTGACGTGGAGGAGTTAAATTAGTACCTGTAACGTGCAGGAATTAAATTAGTTCCTCTGACGTAAGGAGTTAAATAAGTGCCTCTTACGTATAGGAGTTAAATTAGAGCTTTGACGTGCAGGAGTTAAATTAGTGCATGTGATGTACAGGAGTTTAATTAGTGCTATGACGTACAGGAGTTAAAAGAGTACATGTGACGTGCAGGAATTAAATGAGTACCTGTGACATACATGAGTTAAATTAGTGAATGTGACTACATGAGTTAAATTAGTGTATGTGACGTACAGGAGTTAAATTAGTGCCAGCATTGATGAATTTTATAATGATTTAGAGAAAGCCTTCAAGAAATGCAAGAATTCTGAAGTAAATATCATAATGAGTGACTTGAATGCCGAAGATGGAAATCAACAGGACGGATGCATAGTAGGCAAGTATGGACTAGGGGAACAGAATGAAAGAGGTTGCAGACTTGTACAGTGGGCAAAAGAGCATGATTTGATTATTGGAAACACCTGGTATCAACAGCACCCAAGGAGATTATGGACGTGGAGGAGTCTGATCATAAGATCAGAATTCAAATTGATTATATTCTCGTCAACAGAAGATTTCGAAATGCCTTAAAAGTCGCAACATCTATACCAAGCGCAGACTGCTACAGTGACCATAGATTAATCTTAAGCAATTTACATATAAAATTAAAGAAAGTCAAATATTCACCATCAAGAAACACAAAATTTGATCTACAGACACGAAAGAGTGAAGAAATAAAAGATAAATTCAACGTAGAGGTAAAGAACAGATTCAATGCATTGTCCGATATGGAAATATTATTTCAAGACGTCAGTGACCAATGGGAAATATTAAAGAAATCAGTCAACCAAGCTGCAGAAACAACCATCCCAAAAATGAAGATAATAGGACGCAAGAAATAGATGCAGAAAACATCTTAAAACTCATGGAAGTAAGAAGAAATAACAACAATAACAAGGAAAAATATGAAGATATTCACAGGAAAATTAGGAAGCTATGCAAAGAGGTAAAAGAAACATGGCTTGAGAAACATTGCAAGGAAATTGAAAACCAACACAACACCCGGAATACCAAATTAATGCACAAAAGAATTAATGACATCACCAATAAAAGAACACACACATCAACAGGTTGCCTAAAAACCAAAGATGGCAAAATCATAATAGAAAGAAAAAGATCAGATTTTACATGTGTGGTCAGATTATATGAAAGACCTTTATGATGATACGAGAGAAGAACATTATGGTATTCAGAATAATAATGAAGGGCCATCAATTTTGAAGATGGAAGTTCAGAATGCTCTTAACCATATGGAAACTGGCAAGACCCCGGGTACAGATAACATCACAATAGAAATGATCAATGCCTTAGAAGAATATGGAATAGACCAAGTCACCAGACTGCTGAGCGCAATATACGATACTGGAGATATACCTCCTGAATTATGTAATTCTATATTTATTGCAATCCCCAAGAAATCAGGAGCCTTGGAATGCGATCAACATCAAACAATTAGTATAATGAGCCACATCACGAAGATTCTGATGAGAATTATTATGCAAAGAGTCAGGAAGAAAATACAACCCGAAATAGGAGAAGAACAATGTCGGTTTGTAGAAGGCAAGGGCACAGTAAATGTTGTGTATATACTGAGAACAGTAATTCAACGTTCTATAGAAGTAAACACAGATCTATATCTTTGCTTTATTGACCACACAAAGGCTTTCGATAAAGTGAGACATGTCAACATGATAAGGATGCTTGCAGATCTACAAATTGGTGGAAAAGACCTTAGACTTGTAAAAAAAATATATTGGAAACAACAAGCTGCCATCAGAATTGATACCAATGTAGGTCAATATCAGCCTATTAAAAGAGGTCTGAGACAGGGATGTGTAATGTCTCCAGATTTGTTTTCCCTGTACAATGAATATCTCATCTCATCTCATCATGTTCCTCTTGTACCTTGCGGTGTCGAGGTGAAGTATAAACTTCGTGAGAGTGCCCGGTTATGGGCTTCGTATATCGACATTCCCATGGATTCTGTTATTCCCTCCGTCCAACGTTTACGTGGTCGGCCTCTTCCTCTGTTTCCATCTGGTCTGTACATCATTGCTTGTTGTGGCATGCTGTTGACTGGTAGCCTACTTGCATGGCCAAACAATTTGACTTGCTGCTTTCTAATAAAATCTAGAGCAGCTTTAACCCCCACTTTAGTCCTGATTTCTTCATTTCTGATCTTATCTCTTCTTGATACGTTGAGTATTCTTCTCAGGAACCTCATTTCTGTTGTTGTGATTTTTCTTTTCTCTTTTTCTGTCATTGTCCAGGTTTGGCATTGGTAGCACAGAGTTGGTAGGAAGATTGTGTTGTAAAGTGCTTTCTTAGTAGTTATTGATACATGTTTGTTCTTTAGTATTGGTGCCATTTGTCCAATGAGTTGATTTGCCTTATTGCACCTATTGTCGATCTCGTCTTCTGATCTGCCATTTGATGATATTATACTTCCTAGGTACTTGAAGCTCTTTACTTGTTTCAAGGGATGTTCGTTAGGTGAATTGTTGCTGTTTGTTCTTCTTTAGTTATAGTCATTACCTCTGTTTTGCTTGTGCTAATTTTCATGTTATGTTCCCTACACATTTCGTTTAGACTATTCATGTGGTCTTGTAATTCAGCTTCTGATTTTGCTATTAGTGCTTGGTCGTCCGCAAACAGGAGTTCTCTAATGGTTAAATTTGCAGATGGTTCTTCTTCTGTGTTCTCGTCATGCGGTATTCTTGCTGTCTCTGCTTGGCTGGTTTCTTTACATATGTTGTCTATATATGTTATGAACAAGAGAGGGGACAGGACACAATGAATATATTTTCATAAATATAGAAGATATAGAAGGAATCAACATTGGGGGACGACACATCAATAACATTAGATATGCAGATGATACAGTCTTGATTGCAGACAATGAACAGGACTTGCAAAATTTAGTAGATGCAGTTGTTGCACACAGTGAACAACTAGGGCTAGAACTGAATATTAAGAAGACACAGATTATGGTCGTCACTGGGAAGAAGGAAATACCACAATGTGATATACGAGTAATGGGCATATTCTTAAGCAAGTGAATCGATACAGTTATCTCGGCACAGTCATAACATCTGATGGGAGATGCCTTGAAGAGATTAGAACAAGAATCGCCATGGTAAAAGTAGCTTTTAGCAAGATGAAAAACATACTGACCAATAAAAAGATATCAATTGAAACGAGAAAAAGAGTTGAGGTGCTACATAGAACCTATACTTTTGTATAGATGTGAAGCGTGGGCAATAAGCAGTCAATCTGAAAAACAGCTGATGGCTGTGGAAATGTGGTTTCTGAGGAAAATGCAAAGAATACCATGGACAGACAGAAAAACCAATGAACAAGTCCTTCAAGAAGCAAATGAAGATCGTAAACTGATTAGAGACATTAGACGTAGACAGTCAAAATGTTTTGGTCATATTATGAGAAGAAATGAGTTGGAGAACTTGATGACAACTGGCAAGATCGAAAGGAAGATACCAAGGGGAAGTCCGAGAAGTAAATACCTGGATGGCTTGGTCACGTGGCATGGTCGAGACAGGAACACAGAGCTGATCCACGACTCTGGTGATCGAGTGAGATGGCAGAACATGACCGCCCATGCTTATCGGCATGGCACATGATGGATGGATGGATATGACGTACATGAGTTGAATTAGTGTCTGTGACGTACATGAGTTAAATTAGTGCTGTGACGAAGGAGCTAAATTAGTGCTGTGACGTACAGGAGTTAAAATAGTGCCTGTGACGTCAATATTAACAAAACCAACGGGTACAGTCGTCCATTGGACACTCTTTTGGATAAGATTAGTTAATAAGCTGGATTGGATATACTAATGCAACAGACATCTAAGAGAGAGAGAGAGAGAGAGAGAGAGAGAGAGAGAGAGAGAGAGAGAGAGAGAGAGAGAGAGAGAGAGAGAAGAGAGAGAGAGAGAGAGAGAGAGAGAGAAAGAGTGCTCTTAATTAACTAATATAACTGATAACTTATATAGATTATCAACTAATGTCATGCTATCATTACCACGTTTCTAGCTAAGGCGATCATGTCTCTCCACGGATCTCAGTCCTTGTTCTTTTCGATCTATTTTCCGCTGGCATATCCTACTCTAGTCTCTCCAGTCGCCATCTTAGACCCCGCAGCATAATTTCTCCCAGTCTAGCTCCGACTCTTTCACTATTGACCTTTCCAGGCTTGACGATGTTCTCCACTGTCTCTCCGCACTATATGACCAAAGAACACAGTTTGTTTGTCTTATCATTGCGTATAATGTTGACCACAGATTACACCGTGTCTCTTTCCGTTGACCAAAGAACAGTTTGTCTCTGTCTTATCATTGTGTATACCTTTGACCAAAGAACAGTTTGTCTCTGTCTTATCATTGTGTATACCTTTGACCAAAGAACAGTTTGTCTCTGTCTTATCATTGTGTATACCTTTGACCAAAGAACAGTTTGTCTCTGTCTTATCATTGTGTATAATGTGCTACTTTCTCTAACCTCCAGGCAATCGTTGTTAGTTACGATTACTGAGTTGAGTTGAGTTCAGTTGAGCTAGGAACCGACATCACTGCACTCAGGACATTCCCACTCGTCCCCTTGTTCAACAGCCAGCAAAGAGTCATACTGCTAGTCGTTCCCACTGCCATCTGATTGAAAGTTCTCCTGGTCTTTCCTCTCAGTTTTGAGATTCGCTCAGAACCCCTACCAATCCCCTCTCCATATCATGCTCTTCACATACAGATTCTTAGTCTGTTCCCTCTCTTCCTCCAATTGGTACGAGTACTTCAATGTATAAGTAAAGTAAACCACCCTTTCGGACCTTACGGTGGATCGGACATATGGTTTAAAAGTCGCTTAAAAGTCGACAGGGTCGACTTCATTGCACCGGGTGTTTATAATATGTGGCTCAGTCTCTTTCCTGCCGAAAGCGTCGCACAAAGCACGAACTCTGTAGCTTCATCGACGACCCCCAGGAGTCTCCGAAATAATGCACTCGTGAACCGAAGGACGCAGCCCGGAATCGAACCCATATCCTTCGGAACCCGAGTCAGACGGCTTGACTACTTCGCCACGGAGACTCTCGCATCGGACACATGGTGCTCAACCCATATTGTTATAGACATAAGGGCACTCGATGTGTGATGACGTCAGTACCAGGCCGACGGTCTTTATTTCACCAGACATTTCTTGGTACTAAGTTTAGGCTGGGTCTATCAGGAAGTCCGGGTCAATGTTTCGCCTCGCTTCGAATCGAATCCACGACGTCCTGATCGGCAGGCGAGTTCTTGCCACTATGCTTCTCCCCAGTGTCTCCGTAGCTGAATTTTGTCTTTTGTTGTTATTTACTGAATAAAAGAAGAGCCATAAATGTGCCGAGAAGTAACAAATCAGGACAACTGAAATGACAGAAGGTATAAACTCTGATGATTGAAACCTGTAGGATGGAGTTATAGTGATACAGTGATTAGAGCACCCGCTTGCTAAGACAGTAGTCTCTGCTCAATCCTCGGTGGTGGCAGGATTGTTTTGTCACCGACCCTTGAGGTGCACAATTGTGGCTCACTCCCTTCGGAAGAGGAACGCAGTAGCAGAAGAAGGTGAAACGAGTACATGAAATAATTTTGCAATAGTATTAAGATAAAATTCAAACAGGATGCTCCTTGTGCAAACTGAGCACTTCAAACATCCCCCGACAGTTAGAAATTGGAAAGAGTAGGCCTTTAGATTGAAGTCCTGGCAGAGTTGTTAGGAAAGAAAAGCTACCCACGAGTAGATATAGCAAGTTACCATAGGTGAAATATGTCTTCATTCATTCATTCAGTAGCATGTCCTTTGCAGAATCTCGCTCCCATAACAACTCTTTTGGAAAACCTCTCGATCATAAGCAAGATGTCCCGCGTCTGATACACCCATCTGGAGATCACCCGCCACATCCTGCACCCATCTTCTCTTTGGCCTTCCTCTTCCTCTCTTCCCAGGCATATACCCCCCCCCCCCCCCATTATTGTTCTCCCCAAACTTTCATGACGTTTTAAGTGACCAAAATATTTCAATTTTCTTTGTCTTATCGTCTTTGGTAGCTAACCTTCTTCAATATTCAGCTCTTGAAGTATGGATGCATTTGATATTTTCTTTATCTAAAATATTCTTAGAACTCGTCTTAAACATTTATATTCAAAGGCATTTATGCGCTGTTCAGGTTGTTTAGTAAGTGTCCAGGTCGTACAGGCGTATGTTGCAATGGGAAAGATGCATGCTCTTAATCTAATTTTTGTAGTTCTGTCTGTCCCACTCCAAAATTTATTCAGTTGTTTTAGTCTTTGAAGAGCAATAGATATTCGTCTTTTAATTTCTTTCACTGTGTCACATTGTTGGTAATCAATGACCCAAGATATACGAAAATTTCCACCACCTCCAAGTTGTCCTCATTAACATATATTTCCTTCTCCATGGTAGTTTTATCTGTATGCATCATCATTGTTTTTGCTATGTTAAGATATAAGTTGTGATTTTCACTATTCAATTGGGTTGAGGTTATTACGTTTTCTATATCATTCTGTGTTGTGGATAGCAATACTGTATCATCAGCATATCGAATCGCTGGTATGTCATGACCCCACATATATAGGGAAAATCTGTCTAGAGCAGTGGTTCTCAACCGGGAATGAAGATCATTTCAAAATCGCGTTAATACAAGAACCGATTACTTGATATTGCTTTTCCCTTCATACTTTACAGTTATGCATGTCTCATCCTTCTAAAATTCATTTTATAAAGTAAGTAGACCCATAAATCACGTTTTATGTGGATGTCTAGACATCTTTTAACATATTTACCTTCCATTTTTACTGTGTAGGGGTGGGGGGACTTTTAGGTAGGAAATATGAAAGGGGGGGGGGGGGAAATGACGTTCTGAAAATATGGTGAAGGGGGGCACGGGCCAAAAAAAGGTTGAGAACCACTGGTCTAGAGGAAGCAAATATTACACAACAAATGTATATCGAAGTCGGACACATTGAATTTTGAGTTGCATAACTTTGTATGAAGCAAATTCCTCGAAGGATTAATGTAGATTAAGAGATGCGCATGAAGAAGAAGAAGAAGAAGAAGAAGAAGAATAAGAAGTTAAATAATCAATGGTTGCAACAACAGTTGTGTTGATTTCCTTGTTGTTTCTTTAATGTTAAAACTTAGCCAGCATCCATCACCCGTGTCTCCATATCTGGGTTCTGGGAACATCTGCACGCGACTGTTTTCTGTGAAAGCCAGAAATAGAGCTTCCGGTGAACCATTTTCTGGACTTGTCCTCAGAAACTTCCGCGAGTTCATATTTTTACATCACCCAGTGTCTAGTCTCTTGGGGGTCTGTCGGGGAGAAATAAAACAATATTAATACTGTTGCCTGCATGACGTGCAATATATTTATGTGGTGATGCTGGCTATTCTCGTAAATTAAACGAACAGCCACGCAAGACACAATTTTGTGAACAGTTGGTATATTTTAGTGAGGAATTCATTGAAGGGCAATAACCGACTAGTCACTACGTAAGCTGGTTTGCACTTTTCGTCAATCCCGTTGATCAGTACATCAAACACTTCGACAATTGTGTTTTCGAGTTCGACTGACCGGCACTGTGGCGATGGTGTTACGACGCAATTCAAAATCCCACATACCGCGTTTGAAACGCAGCTGCAGATAATTTGGCAGAAGACTGACTTGCGTTGGTTTTCATATAATGGTAAGAGTGTCGGTCGTTCAGAAAGTAATGGCAAATTACCAAACTTGCCAAGAAATCACAAACAGCCAAACAATGCTAGGAGTGACGGCGACGTCGTGTAAAGGATATGCAGTTGCCAAACCTTTGAATTGTCGTTAATTTACCCACAAGGCAGTATAGTTGTGAATCTCGTCGTTTGGTCCCTATCCCTTGACATGTCCGACATAGAGATCCCACCAGTAGCTGCGCTACCGCCGGTATAGTTCCCCGGGTCATTGGAGTGGGCAGCCAGCTCCACATCGACACGGTGGATACACAACAGAGGGGGTCAGTGAACCGGAGAGCGTATACTTGCTCTTCGTACAATTATGACAGCTCTATGCCTTTACCATTATATGCAAATGTAAGAACCTCTTGTCATATGACGGGTCATATTGGGAATATGTACTAGCCCTACACTTTTAGGCCAATGGGCACTCGATTGGCAACGTTTTCAATATCATGCCGTTCGCCTTTACTTATTTTCTGGTACGCATTTATCCTTAGAACCCAGGTTTGTTCTTAAAAGGCAGGTCAGGGGAAAACAAAATCAAAGGTCCTCATCAACATCATATTCCACTTTTGCCGTCAAGCATCGTGGGGGAGGAATTACTTGATGTTCCAGCGCCCGATGAGTGGCACTGGATAGTGTCATTGCGTGTGATTGTAGAATGTCTTTGATGTCGTCAATCCATTTACTTCGCTGAGCCCTCTTGCTCTCGTATCAGATCTTTGATGTAACGCCAGTGCTGATAGTTGATTGTATTGCATTCTAACGAGATGGCAGAACCATTTGATCTTCTGCTTTTTAATATACGTAGTACAAGATGTTCATCCCGCTGTATGTCTGATAACTTCATTACTTACTCGGTCTCAGATTGTTAAGTTAGCAGCTCTCATTAAGCATCTCGTCTCGCTGGTGTTGATTATGCGTAAGTGTGATTTGGATAATGTCGAAGTTTGACATTGGTAGTAAGAGTTGGTGTGAATATGCTATGTATTATCTGTAGCTTTGTAGGCTTAGGTAAATTTCGATATTTCAGTATGAGTGTCATTCAATATAAAAGAGCATGTACTTTCGATTTTCTTTCCCGCGATTGTTTGTAGCGTGAACTGCATGTTCAGAAAAATGGCGACCGGCCGGTATATGAACAAATTGGGTTGCCTTATGCAGTAATATGTGGCTGCTGGTTTTCTAGTTATTGCTGCTTCCATCGACGATGGACTGTATTTTTTGTGGCGGACTTTTGTGGTGGTATTCTGGCAGCAGCATTAAGCATAGTATGCCTGTGCGGGCTGCTGGTTTGTCGAGACTCCTAACTGTTCCACTTGTCACCTAAGACAATGAGGATCATTTTTTGTGATATACACTGGTACAGGAATGGAGTATAATGGGGCGACCCCTTGCCGTGAAGTTGGAACCGCGGCTAATTGAATTAACCAACTTTCCGGTCTATTCTGCTATATTCTAATAGAAAAGGTGCTAGTCTAAAAAGTTAGTTGCATGTCCTTTGCAGGGGTTTGGCAATCAACTCCAGCATTTATTGGCTTTTTGCGATTTTCTAGACAATTTTTCCTTTGGTAGTTTGCCATATCTACAATGAATGTTGTGCCGCGTCAACTCGGTTAACGGACGGCCAGTCCGCTTTGCGTGAGCCAACTGAGGATTGACCTACTTCAGCTTCGTCACAACGCCATACCCAACATCGGACAATGCTTACAACTTCTGTTGAATCTCCATAAACAGTACTCAAAGGGTTATTTGGTTGTTTCGGGATTTGAAATTTAAATATTGAGCACAATCCACTACTGGCAACGCTGATCGTATTCTGGTATGAACCTAAGGCCCATCCACGTCAATATGGAAGCACTATACTCGAGTTTCACTTTCGTTTGAGCTCGTCACGATGGGTGACGTTGTAATGTTCTGTTATGATAATTTGGCCGTGTCCAGTATGTGCTGCGTGGTTACACGCCCGCTTCACACGCCAGTGATCCGGGGCTGGTTTTCCGGATCCGGTCAAGGATATGCACTTCTGACGAGCTCAAACGAGAGCAGTGGAAAGGAGGTATAATTAATGAGTATCACGCTAAATGGGGAGATACTAGAACAAGTAACAGAAGAATGTGTCGTATTTCATGGAAACAGAAACAATCAAATACAGATGTTCTAGAAAAACTAGGAATACAAAAAAAAAAAAAAGTTGATGAAAGAAATAAAAAAAAGAGACAATTGAAATATTTTGGCCACGATAAAAGTCATAACACTCTTATTAAAACCAGATTGGAAAGTACGGTTGAAGGTTGAGGGCAAGCGAGCAAGAGGTAAACAACGATACAATATTTTAGCATTTAGAGTTTCAAAATTTCCCCTTGGCATCCTCATGCAGTTCCTCATTCATGCTTAAGCATGAGCATCTTCATCGCCATCCAGGCCATTACGCCCCGAATGAAGGTACGTGTGTGTTTATGAGGTATCAATATCCTCTCTATTATGAATTTTTTTCATATTTGGAATATTTCTTATATTATTTCTGACCTTTTCTCTATGCCGTATTTGACGTTTTGTCAATGCAGGTTACCGTTTGACCCTTATATGATTATCGTCTTTGACCTGTGGGGTATGCTGCTTCAGTATGTCCCTTTTAGTCTTCTTTATTGTCTACTTGTAGGCTTTATGTAGCTTTTCTATTCTTCTATATTCTTTGAACCTTTGATATGATATTCTATTATCCTGTTACATAAATCTCTATATGATCCTTTCTACTTATACACCAATGTCAATGTATGCCATAATGTGAATGTGTACACCAATATAGATATGTACATTAATGTCAACATGTGTTGTCTAATATTAATATGTACATGAATATCAATATGTACACCAATGTTAACACACCCTCATATATATTTATATAGATAGCAACATTATAACTCTATATTCAGTTTACATACTGTCTACAATACTATTATAATTCTTTCTCTCAACCTCATTTTGTCTATCTTCCATTCTCATAGATAAACTTTGTTGTTGGTTATGACATCATGTCATCTTTCTTTGATTGCTTTGCATTTGAGCGTATTAGTACTTCTTTTTTGTTGTATCTGATTTATTGAGCAATCTTGCCTCTTAAGTCTTGATGGTCTTGTCTTAAGTCTTGTCTTTTGTTTGACGATTCATGATTTTCATTTATTATTATTAGTACTTCTTATGCAATGTAGTATTTCATCATTTTATTTTTCCTCTTCTTATACACTGGATAAATTGTTTGGATTCGTAACACTTCTATATTGTGTCTCTCTCTTCCATGTTTATCTTATTTTTGTCATGCTCTTCTGCAATCTTGTATGTTCTATATGCAGGTCGTGTCAATCAATTCCAACATTTAGTCAGTATATCTTGTCTTATTTACAAAATAATATATTATTGTAAAGTATTTCAACATGGTTGAGAAAAAAAAAAATTCAAATTAACCATAACAAATATATGAATAATTAAGATTTGTCATTTGAAAACCAAAATTTGATGAAGCATCATCTTTGTCATAAATGTGATACCGAGTTTACATCATTATTATGACATCAATTTTCACACTCTCTCACTCTTTCATTCCACCCTGAATCGATGATTGTGCTCTGATATCATTGTTATGTTTTGTATTTTGGTTGTTTTCACACTGTGATGTTCTGTGTGTTTGTTGTTTTTCAATAAAGCAGTTCATTATGTTGTTGGTGTTTTATTTATATCTAATAACTCTTTGAATAAAAAAAAAATGAATCTTTCAACAGAAGCGAAATGTCTGCTGAATATATATGTCAACTTATATGATTATTATTATCTTATCCGATCTCTTTAATTTACATACTGTGATACTCAGATGATAAATGATTTACAAATTTATGAAATTCATATGATATACTTTGATGTTTCGATCATCTACATGATGATAGATATGATGCTATATGGTGAATAATGAATAGTGCTCTATGAAATTATTATATGTCTCCATGGTATGGTGGTATGATAATGGGTGATTGATAGTTTGACATATATGATATATGATATAGTTTTATTAATGATATAAATGGAATTCTTAAGCTAACTTTACTGTGCCTATTGCTGGTACTATTTGCAGTAGCAGTTCTACAGACTTTCTGTTGCGTTCGTGTCGTGCGTCTGCTGATTTTCATACCTGTTCGCTTGGTCTACAGGCCCAATAAGTAAGCTTTCCAAGGCACATACTTCTGCCTGGTATATAGGTTCTTCGACACTCACGTTCTCATTCTCGTCTTTCACACCATCTGGGGATTTATCAATGGGGAAAAATATCTACATAGCTGAAATAACTGAATTAATTAAGCAAATAAATTAAATCGTCAAATTGATTGTTAATGCTTGCAAACATTTTGTTCGGCAATTCAGACATTTGAAATAATATTCGGAGCACTTTACAACTCCATTTTGACAATTATGCACACAGATTATTACAGTCCTACAGTCTTTGAGTAATGTCAGCTACAGCATACTTATCAAGTCTGCCAAGTTTTGTCTTTTCCTGGAATATGACAGCTGTCAAAGTCGTAGTCCTGAAATGGAAGTGACCATCTGTGTATTCTTGAATTCTTAGGATGTCCTTGATTGAAGACTTTTAACGGTTTTTTTGTCAGAGAGAACTAAGAATTTCTTTCCGAGTAGGTAGTAAGAACATTTGTTGATGCTTTCTATAAGAATCGGTCTCTGTGGCTAAGGGCTTGCGAACGCGGTTTGTGAGCCCGTATACCCGGGTTCGAAACACGGCGGTGCCGGTTTTTTTCGAAAAATGTATAGGGGTCGGTCGTTCAGAAAGCAATGGCAAACTACTGAACGTAACACTTGCCTAGTACATTAACAGCAGCTGAAAATGCTGGTGTTGACTGCAAGTATCCGCAAGGGATACTCAACTAAAATTTAATTTTTTCTATAAGAGCAAGAGCTTCAAGTTCTGTTATAGCGTATTTTCTTTGAATGTCTGATAGTTTTTTTGCATAAGGAGAGGACAGGATGTAGTCGTCCATCGTGATGTTGAAGTAAGATAGCTGAGATTGCGTAAGAGCTTGCGTCAAGTCTGCAATATGTAAACTTTTGTTATGTCAGGTTAACTTTAGGATACGTTGATTGCTGAATAGTTTCTTAATCTGTTCAAGAAGTTCGTTAACTTTGTCAGTCCTTTTGATTTTATTAGGTTGTCCTTTTTTCGGTAATTCTGTGAAGGTAACTGTCATGTCAGCGAAGTTTGGTATGAACTTTGGTAATAATTTATCAGTCCCACCACACTACTGACTTCCTTCTTCTTTGTTTGGAGATTGAATATTTAGAGTTTTGGTGACCAAACTTGGATCAGTTTTCCGAAATCCGTTTGAAATTCGATGACCAAGGAATTGGACTTCACTGTATCCTACAAATCGTGGTTTTGTATTCTCTGTAATACCTGTTACGCTATTCTTTATTAATAAAATAGGAAAACAGCAAATAAAATATTTAATATGTACAAGAAGTGTAATTTTAGTAAGTTTAATTTATTTTATTTATTAGTCCTTTCTTACTAGCGATAGAAGAAACATGGACTGCTGGTGAACGATAATCTTTACTGACATTGTGGTGTATCCTTACTACATCTGTGTTTATACTTTTATGTCTTGACTTTATTTTTTCGAAGAATGTTGTTAATTGAAACAAGTTGTATTTTGCGTCAATTATCTGTAGTAGTAACGGTAATATCATTGTTTTCAAGTTGGTGCTGGCGACGTTAACTTGCTTTCTGCAATACAACATAATTGTTAGTAAATATGTTGTACTATATTTCATGGTTTGTGACCATTGATTTGCAATAAACCTTCAACATGGGTGATTATTGAATCAGTAATCCCGGGAAGGTTAATCCGGTCAACAAATGCCCGCAGAAGTCGGATGTGTCGGCCTTACGGCGCAAGAACGCAGCTCTGCTGTAAACAGGCACAACGGCAGTCACGTCCAAAAAAAACAAAAAAACAACAACAACAACTTCGGATGAACGCAGAAGAAGAAGAAAAAAGAAGAAGAATCAATAATCATTATAATTTGAAAAAATAATTATGTGTTTGATATTCAACAACCCTTGCCTGACCGAATTTATATCCGGTTTGTCCATATAATTTCTTGTCATCTTATATGGTATTTTAAATTGTATTTTTATCTATCTGTGATAATTGTTGGTTAGTCTGAACAGTTTTATTTGGAGGAGGATAACACTCTGTATTTGTCGGATAGTATCAGGTGGTAGCTTATTTATTTGCGAGGTGCCATCTTTCCACTGTTTTCCTTGTTTGGATGGTAGGTTAACTCGTTGGGAACATGCTTGTAGTGTCATGTCGTCTTTATGTTGTGCACTGAAGTCTTTCGTTATGTCAATGCACACTGTGTTGTTCGTTGGGATAACCTGTGGCGTGACCTGCCTCTCTTCTTTTTCTCTTTCCTTTCTAAGTTGCCTTCTCGTCACTGAATTCGCTGGCACACACCTCATTTCCCACTAGATTGCTTCTTCGTGTGTGCAATCTTTTACATGTGGAATGGTACCAATCATTAGACCTGCGCATGGGTTGGGCAGTACTGCTGTGCATAATCTTCCCTCATAATAGGGGCATCTTATTGTGACTCATGCGATCTTGTATTTCTCTAAGGTCCCTCCAAATGTTCTGCAGGTAACACTTTTGCCTGTGTAGCCTTTCCTATATACCAGTCATTGGTCTACCCCTACTATGGATGCGCCAGTGTCTGTAACACACGTTGTTGTGCCATTTTGGATGCTGACTGCATTAGCTTCCTGTATCGGTATACTATGGCCACAAGCAAGGCTACCGTCTTCATGAAATTCTTTACAAACGTCACACGGTATGTCGTTAGGGAATGTCTCTAAAGTGACTGCGTTTGTGTCTTCATATTCGTCAGGTTCACTAAGGTGATTACATATACTGTGCTAGCTTCTTTCCATGTCCGTCTGATCTTACAACCATTGGCTGCGTGCCCGTAGCTATTGCATAAATAAGATTTGGCGTTGTTCTTGTAGTAAGCATGTGTGGTTACTTTCTGTGATGTTAGATTCTTAACGTACGAGTCATAGTTCGGATTTTTGTCGCACATCTCAAGTGACCCATGTTGCCATTTGCAATGTTGGCATTACATCACGTAACCCTTTTTGTTCTGTATGGATCTTTTTGTGGGTTACCTTTTACGTGGTACGGCTCTCTCCCCCTAGTTTTTTGACCACACTGTGAGAATCTACTACCTCCACTATTATATCTTTGATTGGAAAACATGGCAGCCGCCCCCATAACCATATCAGGTTGAGCCCCTTCAGCAAAAATATCTGTATGGGCACTGTAATATGCCTCACCTTTGGACTCCATCTCAGGCACTGATGTACATTTGTTCTCGACCACAACCGTGGACATTACTTCTGGCACAGAAGCAATTAATTTGTCCCTCAGCATGAGGTCACGTAGTTTGTTAAAATCTGAGCCTATATCGGCTGACTTAAGCAACTTGTCGAACAGTGACTGTGTTTCCGAAACATATTCTAGGAAGGTCTGATTAGCCTTCGATGCTAATGTCTTAAATTGTGTACGCAAACCCGCTTAGTCAAGTGAAAAATGTGCCAATATACGTTCCTTAATATACTTGTAGTTAGTTCGAAGGTTCTCGAGAATGACCTCTACGACCTTTACAGTTTCCAGGGCAAGATGGCTATGGAATTGTATTGCCCATTCTTCTGCCGGCACTTTATAATGGTTCATTAGAACCTTAAAGTTAGTTACCCAGGCTGATATTGAATCGCCTTGAGAAAAGCTTTTAATGAGACGCTCGTACCGTTTAATGGGGTTCAAAGTTTTAGCTGCCAAGTTAGCTTGAGCTATTTCGGCATCTTTTTCTTTCTCAGGTCTTTTTACATTTAAATTCCCTTCTATCTCTTTTTCTTTTATTATTTTTTCAGTTGCCAGTTTTTCCCCATCAAAGGCGAGTTTATCTCCTTATAAGGCTAACTCTCTTTCTTTTGCTGCATTGGCAGCTGCCAATTTTTCTTTCTCTAAATCAAATTCTCGGGCTTTAGTTTCTGTCAACAACTCATGTGTCAGGCATCATCGGATTACTTCTTCCACACCACACAAGAAACTTGCAAGTCGTGTGAAAGGAATTGAATGGTACATTTTATTGCCGTTGGCTCTTTACAAGTACATACCAGTCGCTATCAAACCACACACAAAGCCACAGAATTGCCTATCACTAGTTTCCTAAACCCTATTGCTAATCTCTATCTATTTGGTTACACAAAACTGCTATCAATATCTAACGATCTGCTCTCTACAATGTCAGTCCCCGGTCTGACTAGTTGGCTCGCGTGGTTACACACCACGCGGAAGGACCTTGACGTGTCCTTCGGCTTTCTGCGTGCCGTGATGCTTGGCACGCTGACATTAGCTGTCTTTGGTTGAGTAGCAATCGTGGCGATCCCGTATGCGTGATTCTGTCGTGACCAGAGTGCTAGCTATCTGTTCCACGTCTCCGTGTCTCTTGAGAGAACTAGTTAATAGTCCCCCATTCTAACACCTACCCCGCCCTTATATCGGGGCACTGTATCACTGTAACTATTTGAGGTTGACCACTCTTCCCTTATGCTGCAGTCTTTGACACACACCCTCCCCTCCTGTGTTGCGTCATCAACTTTGAGTCATTGGTTGTGACGCAAGAGGTTTCTAAAAAATTAGTGTCTCTAATTTTTGTCAAAGACTGTAGATAACCTGGCTTTGGGTAACTCCATAGACTTCTACTGACTATTGTCACAATGTAGTATCACTTTACTTGGCTACTGGCAATCGCCACAAACTTGTCTGGTTGGCGTGAGCCCTCTTCTCAATCGCAATATTATATTAATTAGAGGTATGTCTGAACCGGACCGTTGTCTTATAAGACCTGCCCTCCAATAGTAAATTAACTTACTACCCATACAAAGTTGACTTTCTTAGGGTCAACACATGAATTGCTTCATGTCCCCCATATAATATTAAACAACCATTACCCAAGCTGTGTGCGACAGGCTTTACCTATTTCGCTTCCGCGTGTAAAGTTATATTTCACTGTTAAGTTAGTGTTTCGTTGTCTATTATGTCCCCTGATCCGAAGTTATCTCCCTTTGATCTATGAAATATGTATGCAATTTATATGTTTGTTTTTCTGGTTGTTTGCGTGTTTGGATGTAATTACTAATATAGTCTACATTCTAACATGTATATCTATCTATCATGTGTATGTAAGTTAGTTTTTCAAGTGCCATAATTCGGTTAAATGAGGTCACAAACAAGTGTATAACACTAATTCGTGACTACGTTTCCGTCTTATGAGACTTAAAATACTTTATCTAAGATCTAAACTAAACTACACACAACACATTCATCACAGCACATTTTCAACATTGAAAGCAAACATTTGACGCAGACAATAAATAAAAAGTCGCGTTGAGCGGCAGAAAAATCCGCTGACCAATCTCACTCTCCCCTGTATATTTTACATTCGCTCTCACATTCACACTTCTGTCACACATCTTTTACCCTTACTTCTGTCACACATCTTTTACCCTCCCAATTATTTAAAACCCCTGGAGTGACACTGTACACGTTTGGCTCGGTTTGAGAATGTTGAGCTCAATGACTGTGCGTAAATCGCTGCACGAGTCATATATATACAACATATTTACATGTAAGTACAAAGGGTTGATGGTTTATACCCTTGGTCTTATGACCAACTATATTTTACTGTAATCATACTCTAACTACTGACACTACTACTACTTCTATAAATGTGTATTTAATGTGTTAACTATTTTAATCTATTTTGCCACATTAATCCTAAGATATGCTTACATTAATACTAATATTTATCTAATTTAAGGGATGTAATCTAATTATTTAAAATGAAATTGATGTGAGATGAGTTATGTAACTTTCTGAAATGGGTACTGTGAAATGTAATGAATTATGTACCTTTCTAAAATGGGTAATGTGAAATGTAATGACTTATGTACCTTTCTAAATTGGGTAATGTGAAAATAAATTATGTACCTTTCTAACATGGGTAATTTGAAATATGACAAAATTATAACTGATGTTTTTAAATGAACAAAAAAAATATATGACTGATATTCTTAATCTAAATGGTGTAAATGATGTATATTTAATTGTCTAACATTTTTATCCTATTATGGTGTAAATTAATCATAATAATAACTGATCATGTTTGTTAAATGGAATGGTTCATTAAGATGGAATGAAACCAACTGAAATGAAACAATGTGGAATGCAATAAATTAAATGGTACTATCCCTATCTAAACTACTATCTATTCTACTTTTAGGGTAAGTAGGTGGGTAAAGTAATGATTTATGTAAACTACTAAAAAAAAATGAAAACTATTTTATTTCCTAACTCTAAGTGTAAATTACAGTTACCTATTCTACCTATAATTTATCACACTATTAAAATATTATAATACATATCACAATAAGTATTTATATACATAGTATTCAAATACCCCAGGTTAGTTGTTGCCCCAATGTTCAGAAATTGCTTTCATTGGCATACTGTATAATTACATTTGTCCTGGGTATATTAAATACAATACACAGTCATACTTGTATCCTATGGGTCTGGCACCTGTAGAGTTCGCTTGTGTCGTAGACCCGTATTTTTAGTGTCTGTATTTATGGACTGTTCTGACACTGTTTTTCTCTGCTTAACACAAATGATTCACCGGAAACACATATGGAGCTTAGTACATAACGAGCTGTTCCAGTTCACACGGTGATATATTTGTTATTCGGAGCACAGTTTTTCTTTTGATGTCTACGGACACATGGTAGATCACTGTTCTTAGTACCTAGTGTAGCTTATAATGTCTATGTATTCATACAATATTTTACATAGAATATTATACTGTACTAATTTAACAATTATTACTCTACAATCTTATGTGGAATCTCTGGTATTTCTACCTCAGATGGTCGACTAAGGGTATCAGCCAGAATGTTGTCCTTACCCTTAATATGTTCTATACTAAAAGTATAGTTTTGTAGAATTAGCGACCACCTGTATATACGGTCATTCCGATGCACACCACTTTGTATGACCGTGATTGGGGAGTTGTCAGTCTGGACAATGAAGTGAACACCCGCCAGAAATCGATGGAGCTTCCTCGCCGCATAGATGACGCTTAGGGCTTCCAACTCTGATATGGAATATCTGGACTCAGCAGGTGTGATCTTACGGCTCACGTAGCAAATCGGCTGGAAGATGCCATCATAAAATTGGCCTAGTACTGCAGCGATGGAGATTCTGCTGGCATCTGTCCTAGGATAATAAACGAGCCTAGGATTAGGCAAGCGGAGGATTGGTACATTACTAAACAGGATTTTCAATTTTGACAATGCAGAAATTAATAATGCATCTTTGACATCTAATTTTACAGATGCTTTTAAAACATTGGAAAATACACTTGTAATTTCCGCTAAATTTGGTATGAATTTGCTATAGTAATTTACTAATCCCAAAAGGCTTCTGACCTGCTTCTTTGTGGTAGGCATGGTCAGATTCATAATTTTTGTAATAATTCTATTGTCAGTCTTAAGTTGACCATGTGAAATGACATGACCCAAAAAGTCAATTTCTTTTAGGCCCAATTCAACTTTGCTCGGTTTGACAGTGAGACCGAAGAGTCGCACTCTGTCAAAGACATGTCTCAGTTTCAGTAAGTGTGTTGTCCAGTCATCAGTATGGACACATATATCATGCGTATTCTGTAAGCTCACTAAATGTATGCATCTCGTCGGATTTGCCAGTCCCGCTAACTAGTGTAGTTGCGCTATGTATGTCTGTCGTCTTATTATTAGGTGTGGGTGCACTGTGTTCGTCTGTCTCTACTCCTGTCTCTTGTCGTGAAAAGTAAAGTTTCAACATGTTGACATGGAATATCTTTAAGTGTCCGTTTATCGATATTTCATAGTCAACATTTGAGAATCCACATACCACCTTGAATGGTCCTTGCCATTTTATTTGTCTGGAAGTAACTGAAGTATGTTTTGATCTGGTTTACGACCAATTGTTCAAGCACCCTTGTTTGTGTATTGGTAAATTTGACCCTCCCTCTCAAAGGTCTAGAAGCCAGTGTAGAAAGTAGTACTTTAGCTGTGGGATGTCTACCCTTATGTACTAATTGTTGACCGACATTACAAAAACGATGAAATAATTTTATATCATTCCAAAACCCTGGCCAATGAAAATGAGCCTGAAATCTAGCCCTGGTTTTGTCGTATGCCAGGTGACCAGCAAGCGGTGACTCCTGTGCAGTTTTTTCACAGTTAGGCGGTGTTGTACAGGTCGCACCGTTTGCTGATTCTCATGGTTATCAGTTGTAAAATATCTAGTAAGAAAGCCATTATTAGGTTTAAAGAACCATGAGACATTTTTGGTCACTTTGGCTCTTTCTTTCAATAATTTTAAATAAGGAGACACACTAGGATCAGCTTTCTGCTGTTCTATGAATTTCTGTCTGTTGGTATCATCTGTGCCAGTTGGAGAAAGCAATAGTAGTCTCTCATCTTGTAGTGTGTCTTGATGTTTTACAGTGTCTGCTCTGGTTGTTGCGTTAGCTGCATTTAATCTTTCCCATGCAGCTATTTCATCGCAAGTACAATGTTTCAGTTGGGGTAAGCAACCCAAAATTAAATCAGTACACGGGTTGTCAAGTATTGCACAAGTAAAGGTACCAGAAAGGAAAGGAGTGTTAATACGGGCTTTGGCCAAAGGGTAAATTTCAATGTTACCCGAAAAGGTTCGGCATTTGACAGAGTCGCCTGTATAATCACCTGGACTCACTAGATCCTTTCTAAGACCAATAAGGGTGCTGCCGCTGTCCAGCAAACATTGGCATGGTCTATCGTTGACCATTGCATTGTGGAACACCAAATTGCCTCTGGAGGCTAATGCTGCATTTACACTCTCAGTTGAGCATGGTACTGTATGTCCACATTCTAATTTTGCGTCTGCATGAAATTGGTGACATCGTTCACAACTGTCAAAAGCTTAATATATCGTTTACACAACATACATCTTCAGATTGTTTAAAAGGTAAAGTATTTTCAATCTCACACTCAGTCTCACTACCACTATCAGAAGATGTATCAATCAAAATAGCATTGTTGGCTTTCATCCGTTGGCGGCCCAGGCACTTATTTGAATAATGGCCATAGCTGGAACAAAAGAAGCATTTGATTGCACGCCTGTATGCAGATCTTTTGTTTTGTTGCTTCTTAATAACATTTTCAAGATGCGCCGGATAATTTGGCGATTTGTCACACATAGAATAAGTGTCATGCAAAAGTTGACAGTAAATACATTTTGACACTTTCCTATCTTTCTGGTCGATTTTCTGAAAAGGTTTTCTCTTACTCTGATAATTTTTAGGTTGGTCTTTCACAAAAGAAACCACTTCAGAGTCATTTGAGGTCTTGAAAATATCTCTGTTAGAAGAAAAATATGCAGAGCCTTTCTTTTCGAACTGCTGTATGTTCTCAATGTCTGACTGCTGCAAAAATTTAGCAAAAGGAGATGGTATAGTGGATATGACTTTATCCATGGCTATTAAATTTTTAAGTCTATCAAAGTCTTTTCCTATGTTAGCTGCTTTAAGCCACCTATCTAGTACACTCTGAACATTTGAGACGTAATCAATGAAAGTCTCACTAGGTTTAGGTTTTAAATTTGAGAACTGAACCTGATACCCAGGGGCATCAAGTAAAAAGTGTTGCATTATCCTATCATGGATGTATTGATAGTTAGATCTAAGATCCGTTGGTATAGATTCTATCACTTTAAGGGGCTCACCACTCAGGTTCTTCATATAAATCATAGCCCACATCTCTATTGGAACTTGGTGATATTTAAACTGGTACTCGACATTTTCTGTCCAGGCTGCTATGGAATCTTCTTTACAATATGGTTTGATAATATTTTTGTATTTGTTGAACTTATTTCCTTCTTGTTGACTTTTTAGTTTAGTGGCAGAGATCTCTGCGTGTGAGTCTACATCCATATCTTTCATCTTTAATTGTGTCTCTGATTCTACTTGAATTGTTTTTCCTTAACTCTTGCCATTTCATCTATCTCTTTTTGCTTTAGTTCTCTCTCTGATCTAATTGCTTTTGCTTTTTAATTCTTTACTCTGGATCTAATTGCTTTAGCTAATCTGTTGTCGTCTATAGCTGCTTTTGTTTGGTTATTCAGTAGTTGCTGCAATCTCCTTTGGGTTGTCTTTCCGTGCGTCGTTCATCCTCTCTCCGCCTCTTCTTTGGATACGTTTAGCGTCTAAGCTCTTTTGCTTATTTAAATTTTGATCTGCATATTGTTGTAGCTCTTTACCTGTGTATTGTTAAATCGTACAGCTTTATATAAACAATCACTTAAAGTCGCCATGTTAGTTGGTAATTGGCTAGCGTTGACCTACACTGAACTCTTTATTCACTTATTTTTCTTTGATAGGTTATGTTTCTTAATATCTGAGCACTGCCACTTGTACTCTTTGTATATAACCTGAAAAATTTAATCCTGAAAAAACAGAGCACAAAAATATGCTAATGCATCACAATGCTGAAAAAAGAGATGCACTATTAATCACATTGCATGCCAAAAATATTGAGTATACTCAACTTAATGTTCCCGAGAATCAGGGAACAACAATCCGGTAACACAGGTCACCTTGTTTGGCACTTCGGCATAGACACGAGTTTTCTAAATAGGTCACCTGTTTGGCACTTCAGCATACACACCAATCTTCTAATTCGCTGTTGTTCACCCTGGTTTACAGAGCAGCAACAATTAACACATAGCAAACGACATATTATTCGACAATTTGGTACACAATGACATGCCCACGAACAAAAAATAGAATCTGGTTTACTTAATATTAAATTGTCAATGTCCTGTCTTCGTTCTAACTTATTTATGCCTTTCGTCACTAACCTAATTTAATCTATGCAAGTGTTGTGCAGACCAAGTTTAATTTGCATGACCGAAAGTAGTGCCCTCCTGACGGTAAACACAAGAAAAAGTACGAAAAAAATTCAATAACTGCTTTGAAATTAATAAAAATATATAAATATTGTTTAAATAAACAAATATATTCAATTACTAATTGAAATAAACAAATAATAGGTTATATAAAGCAACGATTCAGGCGGGCAGCAGGTTACCGATTTGTAAACATTCAGATGCTGACTGCCAATGGCGTAGCACAACCGTTTGTCAATCGTAACACGTCAGAGGCGCAGCGCTATTTTTAGCTTCCAAAAATCGATAATGTTGCTGGCTGTGTATCGCTCCGCCATGAATCATAGTTGATAGTTATTCATAAATAAATACATAATTACATGAATAATTACATGAATAAATAAAGAAAATAATAATATCAATACTTACAACTTTGAAGAACACATGATTTAAGTATATAATATCTTAATAAACACAAATAAGCACTATTTCGTCACGATAGGCACAGTTTCGCTAGCAACTTGTCCTAGTCTGCACACGTCATCGTCACTGACACAAATTAAATTCCTACTTCACTATTATGCTAGTAACCTTAGTCGAGAGCCGTGGATGAGTGTATTAGCTTGAACTTTCGTCCAAGCCACACTTCTGACACCACATTAATCCTTGCCTGTCAACAACTCATGTGTCAGGCATCATCGGATTACTTCTTCCACACCACACAAGAAACTTGCAAGTCGTGTGAAAGGAATTGAATGGTACATTTTATTGCCGTTGGCTCTTTACAAGTACATACCAGTCGCTATCAAACCACACACAAAGCCACAGAATTGCCTATCACTAGTTTCCTAAACCCTATTGCTAATCTCTATCTATTTGGTTACACAAAACTCCTATCAATATCTAATGATTTGCTCTCTACAATGTCAGTCCCCGGTCTGACTAGTTGGCTCGCGTGGTTACACACCACGATGAAGGACCTTGACGTGTCCTTCGGCTTTCTGCGTGCCGTGATGCTTGGCACGCTGACATTAGCTGTCTTTGGTTGAGTAGCAATCGTGGCGATCCCGTATGCGTGATTCTGTCGTGACCAGAGTGCTAGCTATCTGTTCCACGTCTCCGTGCCTCTTGAGAGAACTAGTTAATAGTCCCCCATTCTAACACCTACCCCGCCCTTATATCGGGGCACTGTATCACTGTAACTATTTGAGGTTGACCACTCTTCCCTTATGCTGCAGTCTTTGACAGTTTCTTTCTCTAGAGCAAATTCTCTGTCTTTAGATTCTTTCTCTAGAGCTAGTTCTTGTTTGTCTTTCTAGAGCCCTTCTGTTGTCTCTGGCTGCTGCTCTCTCTTCACGTTGGCGTGCTTGTAATTCGCTCACTTTCTTCTCGTCTAATGCTTTGAGATCAGGCCCTTCTAAGCCACATTAGTTGCCCATGGCTATGATCTCTTGAAGTGTAGACATAATTGACCAGTATTTTGTAACTAACTAAACACCAAAAGAATATCTATGTGTATGTAAGGATTGGTGGTGAAAGTGTACACAAGCTGTTGTATTTGTGTCCAATTCTAATTACTAGTATAGTAATATGACGTACTGATGTTGTTGGATGGTCTCTCACAAGACATGAGGTGTTCTCTGTCTTCCGTTGGTGTTGCTTCTTCTGAGACAGGTGATACAGTTGGCGTGACGCTGTTTTGGTGATCTCTCAGACGAGCACCCAAAGGTGCCAATCATCTGTTCTTGGCTCGTTAAGACGATGTGACACGTTCCACGAAAATATTTAAGCAGTAGCTGTAGAATAAATACAAAGCTGACGTCCTTAGTCAATAACCTTTATTTTTGACAAATGTTTCAGCAAAACAGTCGTTCACCGTGGCGTCATGCTCACAGTAGGTAGGAGGGTAGACCGACGTTGCATTTTAATTATGTGACGACTGTCATCAATATTCTTCTTAGTCATAGGTGTTGGCTGCTATCGTTTCTAGCGCAGCGACTTTATTCACATAACTACAAAGTTAACGTTTAGCAAATGTTCAACTTACTTTGTTGACTGGCCATTTTAGGCCCAAATGTACAACCAACATTGACAGCCAAAAATGCGTTAAGTTTGATATGAATTCATTGTAACCACTTGATCTGTTATTCTGGCTTGTCACATAACATCTTGACACACATGCTGGTAGAGTTAATATAACTTATTTGCTGTTTCAATCATCTGAATCCATTTCTGCAACATCTCAGTCGAGAACCTTTTGCCTGACTGAAGATCTCGACCTTTCTTCCTCGTGAAGTCACCTCCTTTTCGTCTCGTGATCGTTTGAGGTCGTAACCTCGAGTAGTTTCCCTTTCTTGTGTTCATCGTTACACTGCTGAATTATCATCACTATTCTCCGTGTCTGATACTCCAACACGCTTCCATGGTGATTGTAACTATTCTATTGTTAACTCTACTCTAGCCTGTTCTTGTCGACTGTAACTTGTACCGTAAACTCTATGCTGGTACATGGCACAGATAACATCAAGAGATATCAGAATCTGACAGAATGCTACAGTCAGGGCGAGAAACAGAGCGTGTTGGAGATCAATTGTAGCTAACCTTCATTGAAGAGACGGTACCTGATTGATTGATAGGTGTTGTGGCCAACGAAAGAGTCGAGAGGTTGGCGGATACTACCACTTTTATCACAGCGCCAACCAATGGTTCGAGCCGACATTCTGATCTTTTCAGCTGAATAAACCGGCAACAGTCGTCAGAAAGCAGCTTACGGGTTGCAGATATGTGTGGCCAGGAAGGAACAGAAAGCCAAGAGTGGTAGAAAACATGCGAATCAACATCGGACGGGCATAGTTAGTCACTGTGTCGTGAGTTATCCCTTCTTGCTTTAGTGTCTTGAGAGATTTTACTTCTATAGTGTCGTCCCTGGAGTGAGGGGTGTAACAAGCTATGTGGAGGGTCCCAAATAACTATGTAACAATATTTCAAAATTATTCTCTTTAGCCCTGGCTGTGATAGGTCTTTGCTTGCCAACCCTCCTCCGTTCCCTGGACTCACTGTCACTCTATCTTTTGACCTCGGGACCTATTTCCTGCAGTGTTCTTCTGGCTTATCCATATATATAACACAGTGATCGTTGGAATAAACTAAAACGTGATTTATTAGATTAATAAAGAACAGCACAGGAAAACATCAAGGCAGTTAATACAGATAGTTCTAAACAGACACAACACGGATAAAGTTCAGACACAGAGCCTCATGGCTTTCCCTCATAGACCGAAGAGTACTACAAAGTCCCGTCAGTCGACATCTGCCTCACCGATTTGGTCCGCAGGTATTTTCCTCCGTCCCGATAGGTGGTACAAAGAACTAGGCGCCTGTAGAACCAGTCCCTACTAGTTCCAGTGGTTTACTCTGACACAATGAGTCTTGTGTTCGCTTGTAGCCCAATGGTACAGGAATACATATCTTGTCACAATGGGACCAGTTCTTGAAGGGTAAAATGTGTATGGGTGTTTCAATGTCACTGACCAGGCTGGGTAAGATTTCACATAATGGGAATGGTTCGTGAATGTGGAATGGGTATGGGTTTTTAAATGTCACTGATACAGGATGAGTAGGACCGAGAATGAGCTGTAGGTCCATTCAGGAACATAGGTTCAATCACTCCACTATTGACGATGAGATTTGTACAGAGCGGGTACCGAAGGATGATCACTAGATCAGGACTAATCGGACATTGATTCCTTGATTGGAGTCATTAGCCTGTGGCCGTGCTGAAAGTCTATGGTTCACCTGAGAATGTTTTAAGGTGATACTCTCGTGGCCTTGTAGATCTCTTATGCTCCCTTCAATTCAAGGAGGATCCTTTCCAACTGTATCAGTAGTAGGTTGCACCTCTGTCTTAATCTTTAAATTAACTTGACATGCTGCAACTACCAAACGGTATGTGCTGGAACGGCCATGAATTGCCCAGAACTTGCACTGGTGCTCATTTGGTGTAGGGGACCCTATCGGGTTTTCCCCGAAGAAAGATATATTTCTACTAATTCTATTAAGAAGATCGTGTTGTTAAAGTATCTTCCATGGGGATTGAGCGAACAAGAGAACTGAGGGTTCCCTAAAGCTGTTTCCCTCTATTTCCCCAAATGTATAGAAGGCATGAGGACATGAGCCACTGGCGTTTCGCCACATAGGCCCCATCTTAAGAAAGTCGAACCCTACGAACTTTCGACTACCAGCGGTTCTGTTCGAATGAACCCACCCTCACATTCAACCATAGGATGCCGTGAAAGAAAATCAGCTCCCACATTCTCCCTTCCGGGGATGTATTCGACCGTGAATTGATACGGTTGTAGGAGCAATGACCATCTCATTAACCTCGCGTTCAGTTTCTTAGAAGTTGCCAAAAACATCAGAGGTTGATGGTCGGATTGCACTTTGAACGGTACTCCATACAGATAAGGTTGAAATTTCTGGACTGCCCACACGAGAGATAGACATTCCCGTTCGACGGTGGAGTGATTCCGTTCGGCGGGCAACAGTTTTCTACTTGCATACGCCACCGGCGTATTGATCTGGCGCTAGTTTCACCTTCACTCACTACAGTGTGTAGATGGGGTGTCCTAGGACACCATGGCAGCGACCACCACCCTTGCAGCATATTGGTGGAGAAAGGCAGAACCAGGCAGCACAAGCTAAAGGTAAAGACGTTCCAGTATGACAGTACAGGGCAAGATGTGGTGAGCAAAATAAGACGTGACAAGCACAGAACGTTTCAGGGCAGGAGAAAAAGCTGGGAGCAGCCACCGTGGTGGAGTTTCGAGGTGGAGAAGGCTTGGGTGGATAAGCGTAGTGCTGTAAGGAGATGGCAAAATGCCAAGAAGAACAGAGCTGGTCATCCTAGTCCCTGCTTGCACTTAGAAAGAGAGATGCACACAAAAGTAAGCTATTTCAAAAAACTGGTCAAGGTGGTTAAAAGCGAAAAATGGGCAGAGGTGTGTCAAAGAGTAAGCACAGACAAGTCACTGAAATTGTTCTGGCGACTACATAAAGGCATGCGTGGGGTAGTCAAGAATAAGGGCATTTCTGACTTACAAGGTTCTGACCTCATCTGGCAGAGGACTGATGAGGACAAGGGCAAAGCCCTCTTTGAACGCTACCTTGAGCAGAGCAACCAGACAGACATGGTAGGCCGGAATCTGGCCAAGGAGGTCACCTCAGACAGATGCAAGGCCCAGAACACTTCGGATGAAGACACAGTGACAGTGAAAGAAATCAAGGCTGTGCTTCGACGATCAAAAAAACAGTGCTCCAGGTCCTGATGGCATAAGATACGACGACATAAATAGGTGTACCGACAATGAGCTAGAGAAACTAGCAGACATGTACAACAACAGTATAGGGAGTGCTAGCATCAAGGAGGAATGGTTACATAGCTATCTGATTCCCTTGCCGAAGCCTGACAAAGACCACAAAAAAATTCAGGGATATCGAATTATAACCATGCAGAATACAGTAGGCAAGCTGCTGGAGAAGGTAATTGCCAGGAAAATATCAAGCCAACTAGAGAGGCAAGGTGTTTTCCCACCTACCCTGGGTGGGTACCGTCCAAAAAGAGAAACCTGGACCAATGCAGCAGTCTTTGCCCATGATGTCTATGAAGGTTTCCACTCAGGCACTGAAACTGTTGCTGCAGCGATTGATCTTGAGGACGCATACAACAGAGTACCACTGGATTTTTTAATGTTTCAGCTTCTTGAACTAAACGTAAGTCCATTCCTCCTTAGTTGGATCGCTGCAGCCCTCTTCCAACGGAAAGTAGTTTTTAGATGTGGCAGTTGGACTTCGGAACCAACAACAATATATCCTGGCCTACCACAGGGATAACCATTATCTCCGGTACTGTTCAACGCCTACACAGTGAGAATCACCAGTGAGCAGATCACTGGACCTGGCAGGACATTGTCATATGCCGATGATGTTTTAGTGTATCGTCAGGGTAAGGATAGAGAGGAGGTTGCTGTGGAACTACAAACCGAACTCAATCGCATAAGTACTTGGTGTGATGAAGCTGGGGCAATGGTCAACCCAACAAAGGCAACAGTGACTTGGTTCTCGTTGAATAATCATATTGTCAACAATCCAACACCAACTGTAATGCTGTGTTCAGAGACGGTGGAAAGAACGCAGGCAATGAATTACCTGGGGATACGGTTTGATCGAAGCCTTGCTTATAATGTGCACATAGACCAGGTGATAACAAAGCGATGCGGGTGATGGCGGCAGCAAACTGTGAGCAGCGCCATCTATGTCTTCTGTACGAGGGGCTGGTCATGTCTGTTTTGGAGTATGCAATGGCAATCCTGACTCTCAGCCATAAGCAGATAGAAAGGATGGAAAGGATACAGAATGAAGCTATGCGCATTATTCTTGGATGTACAAGAGATACAGCATGCAGGGCGATGCGCTACCTTCTTGATTTTCCAACCATTGAAGAGAGAATGCAAGTTTGCAGGGCACGCGCCTACCTCAGAATTAACGCAAACACACAGCATCCACTGCATAGTGAAATTAGGAAGGTGAAGGGCAGCAGCTTAAAAAGAGGACGGTCGTGGATGGGTCAAGCCAAAGACATTCTTCAACAGGTGTGTTCACTTGAGGACTTAGAACCTGGCGAGGAGTGGGTGCAAGTGCCAACAGACTTCTGCACATCCTTTTCAGTTTGCATCCAACTAGATAGAAAATGCAGACAAGAAAATCCGGCTGCTGTGGAGGCTGAAGTACAAGCGTTGATTTTCGAGAATTCGCTAGACAGTGACGCGGTCATCTACACAGATGGGTCGGTCGTCCGACATGTGAGAAGCTCATGGGCCTTTACAGCTCGGGCCGGAGGGAGAATTGTGAAGGAGGACTCTGGTGCTTTCACTGAAACCACAAGTAGCCTGACCATGGAAGTCATGGCAGTAAGTAAAGCAATAACATGGCTCGAGACACAGACATTCACTAGGGCTTGTTTCCTTAGCGACTCAATGAACATGATCAAGAGGATAGAGGAGGGGTTGATCCGAAGAGAATGGTTGCTGCCTCTGGAGCGGTCTCGGCTGGCAAAGATTAGTTTCATCTTCGTGCCAGGTCATGCGGGAGTACAAGGAAATGAGCGGGCTGACAAGCTCGCAGGTGAGGCTACTGTGGAGGGCGGACGCGCCATGGACCAGGCTGACATTCTGAATGCTCTACGAGAAGTGAGACTTTTGCAAGAACCAAGTGATGACTGTGAATCTACAACAATGGCCAGACTGCGAGAGCAGCAAATTAAAAGAGGGGTGGCCAAACAAGAACACTACACAGGAAGCCAAAGAAGATTGATAAACCAACACAGAACTGGCGTCGTTAGCCGCTACACGCTGCGGGATTTGCTGAGGAGGGGATCCGAGCACTTATGGACTGAATGGTCCGATGTGCAACGAGGATGATCTGTCGACTAACTAACTAACTAACTAATACGCCACCGGACATAGCACCGAAGCATCATCTCGCCCTTCCTGCAAAAGAGTTGCCCCAATCCCTATGTTACTCGCGTCGGTTCTTAGAACAAACGTTATCTCCAAATTTGGGAGTTGCAGGACTGGCCTTTCCACCAAAGCCTGTTTCAACTTCCCATAAGCTTCTTCACAGCTCGGGGTCCAGACTATAGGATCTGGCGATCCTTTCTTCAGGGTCTCGGTTAGCGGTGCCCCAATTTCGTTGAACCGCGGAATAAATTTCTGGTAAAACCCACACAGAGACAAGAAAGACCTAACATCCTTTTTGGACTTAGGACGGGGTGCGAGTCTGACCTTCTCAATATTCTTTTCTTCCGGTACCAGTCCCCCTGGGGTAATAGTATGTCCCAGAAATTCCAAGGATTGATACCCAATCATGCATTTGGCTGGACGGGCGGTTAACCCTTCCTCTTTTAACCTTGTGAAAATCTGTACCAAGGACTTCAGGTGATCCCTCAGATTGTCAGACGCGATGAGAATATCATCCATAAACGAGACCACAGAGGGATCCTTTAAAGGCTCTAATAACCTTCTCATCATGCGGGTGAACACACTGGGCGCATTGCTCAGCCCAAATGGCATCACCTTGAATTCGTAATGCCCGCTCGGAGTACTGAAGGCAAGCAAGGGCCGAACCTCGGGCTTCACAGGGATCTGATAATATCCCCGGCTTAGATCAATTTTCGAAAAGTACTTTGCCTTATTTAGTCTGGCAAACAGTTGATTGGTGTTCGGTAACGGTTCAACTTGGAATGTCGTACAACTGTTTAAATGCCTGTAATCAATACATAGGCGGTGCTCCCCACTGGGCTTCCTCAACAAGACAACCCCGGCATTATAAGGAGAAGTCGAAGGAGTGATGATGTCATCGTCCAGAAGCTTCTGGATTTCGGCTTCCAGGGCCTTATCTTTCGAAAAGGGCACTGGATATATTTTTTGGCGAACGGGGTCTTGGGTAGTCAGAGTCATATCAAACTCGACGAACCCTGTCCGCCCTGGCCGATCGGTAAGAATCTGCTGATGGGACTCCAACAAACGGATGTCCAGGTCTGTTTCTTCAGCCGACAGATCAGGATTTATATGTACATCCCTATAGGTTTCCCCAGGGTGTAAAGGATATCCCCTATCCGCGTCTTCGCCCCGATTCAGTTTCCATCGCGACCGCCATAGTCATGAGTGGGAGAGAAGTACCATCAGATCGTTCTTCATACTTTTTGAGGAGGTTAATGTGGAAGATTTTGGATTTCCCCCTGATCCGGATGGCATAGTTGGTGCGGGACACAACCCTTTCCACCGGGAAAGGCCCCTGCCAACCAATCTCGAGTTTATTGGAACCTACTGGAAGTAACAACAGAACCCGATCCCCCACCTTAAGAGACCTATCTTTCGTCCTTCTATTGTAGTAGGCCGCGTGTCTCTTTCTGGCCGCCCTCAGATTCTGAGCTGCCAAAACCCAACCCGTCTGGAGTTTCTTCTTTAACTCTTCGACGTATTTATATGAGGATACAACTTCTTCGGAAGTTTCTTCCTCTGTCCAACATCTCAATAAGGCTTCTAAGGGACCCTTGATTGGCCTCCCGAATAGTAGAGTGGCTGGTGGCAACCCGGTCGACCCATGGGGAACCTCCCGATAGGCGAACAAGGCAGCTGGGATATACTCATCCCATCTGTCTGGTTTCTCTTGAGCCAACTTCCGAAGCATGGTCATCAAGGTACCATTAAACCTCTCTACTTGCCCATTTGACTGAGGGTGGTATGGGCTCGTGTGAATGTGGTTAGTCTGGAAGATACGAAAGACTTCCTCCATCAGCTTACCACAGAACTGAGACCCATTATCCGTTAGGATCTGGTTTGGAAATCCCAACCGAGTAAAGGTCTCCATCAGTGCATCAGCCACTCGCTTAGAGTCGATTGTGGCCAACGGTATCGCCTCGCCCCACATGGAACAGCAATCCACCATCGTAAGAATATACATATTCCTCTTCCTAGTCCGAGGAAGAGGACCAACAAGATCGATGGCAACTCTCTCGAAAGGAGAGTTCATAATGGGCATGTCGCCCAGGATTACTGGAGCCGTCCAGTGTTTTGGTGCCACACGCTGGCACTCTGGGCACGACTTGACGTACCGACGCACGTCTCCAGTCATCCCTGGCCAGTAGTAATGGCAGGAAATGCGCTGGAGTGTTGCCCCGACACCCATATGTCCACTGAATGAAATGGTGTGTCCCATATGAAGAAGCTGTTCCCGATAGGCCTTCGGAACTACCAGCTGTCCATGCTGGCGTTCCTCCACTCCGGCTCTCCGGTATAGTAACAGATTCTTCATATAATACTGACCCCTTCTTGGTGGGTCAGAACTTTTTGGCAACTGGTTAAAGCAAGATTGCAAAGTAGCATCCTGGCTTTGAGCAGCTCGTAACTCCCCAGGCAAGGGATTCACGATCAAGGCCGGCGTCTGCTCATCTCCCGATTGAGATCTGGTTTGCATTGCCCCTACGTACATGGGTTCTGTTGGAATCCCTAGAAAGACGTAGCGACAACCCAAGATCATTGGGAAAATCGGATCTAGCAGAACGGCTGCCTGTATAGTGCCGGTAACATATTTCGATTTGATGTCTACCTTCGCAATCGGAAGAGACATCGCTACCGCACTCTTGGTCGCCGTTTGAATCTCAATAGACTCCCCGGTTAGCTGCTCTGGGCTCACTAAGTGTGAGGAAATTACGGCCTCAAACTGCAGACCGGTGTCATAGAGACACTCGACTGGTTGTCCGTTCACAAGTATCGTCTCTACTACTGGTGGTTTCTCTGAATTTTTGTTCTCAAAACCCCTCCCTTCTACCTCCTTGTTAGACCCTTCCCCGGTTTCTACAAGACAGGCAGCATAGTGAGAGTCTTTCTGTTTGCGCCTGCAATCAGCCGTATTGTGTGTGGGAGATTTGCAGTAGGCGCACCACTTTTCACTCCACTTTCTTTTAGGAGATCCAGGTGGACTCTTACCAGAGGGTTTCTTAATTGGAACTTTATCGAAAGGATCCTCCTTCTTAGTGAGAGCTGTTTTAGGGTTCTTCTTCTTTCCAGACCATGTGTCTGGTGGTCGGGGATTGGGTTGTGACAGTTCCCCATTATCCCCATGAGCTAGCACATACCTTTCCGCTAATGTGTTTACTACGTCTAACCTTTCTGCCCCATTTTCAAGCAAGAAGGTTTGCAATGGCTTAGGCATCATCCTCTTCATTTGGTCCACGACCACTAATTCTTCTAAACTTTCATAGTCGTTAGCAAAACCAGCCAATGACATCCACTTCAAAAGGTAAGACTTCAGTCTAACACTGTAGGCTGCGAACATCTCTCCTGGCTCTCTCTTCGACTTTCTGAACTGCTGTCGGTATGTATGTGCTGTCATCTGGAACCTTTTCAATAATGCTTTTTCCAGGGCCTCATAGTCATTCTCCATACCAGGTGGCAACCTTGAGTAGACCTCGTACGCGGTCCCCCTCAGGCCCTGTGAGAGTTTCAAGTTCCATTTCCCACGTTCCAATCCCATAGCCAAAGCCATCGACTGAAATCTGTGAAGATACTGGTCGATCTTATCTTTGTGTTCATCGAACGGGAGCAATGGGAACTTCATTGCCTGGTATGGACCGCCACTAGAAGTTGTTGAGTCAGGGAGAACTACGCCTCCCACTGCACCCTCGCTTTCCTTGGCAGTTTGAGCTTTCAGCTCCAACTCCCTCATACGGAACTCATGGTCTCTGACTGCCTGCTCGGCCTCCATTTTCTTGGCTTCGCGCACAGCCTGTCTGAAGTCTCTTTCCACTTCCTGCACATATTTCTGTAACTCCGCTCCATCATAGCCCATCTCACGCCCTGTAGCCTGTACGTCAGCGACATTAAACCCAGCTGATGCCATCTTAAACTGAGAGGGAAAGTGCCCAAGAAATTGTATAGAAAATGACTATCTCACATAACCAAAATATATATATTACACGACCACAACACGTCGTATGTCGGTCAGTCTGTGTCAGGAAGAGTATAGACAATAGCCAGGCACGGTAGGCAGAACCTATTGATAGTAGACAAGAATATCTGTCCCCTATCACTAAATCAGCCAGAACTCCACCAGGATTTCAAATATCCCGCGACGTGCCCCCAGAAATTGTAACAAGCTATGTGGAGGGTCCCAAATAACTATGTAACAATATTTCAAAATTATTCTCTTTAGCCCTGGCTGTGATAGGTCTTTGCTTGCCAACCCTCCTCCGTTCCCTGGACTCACTGTCACTCTATCTTTCGACCTCGGGACCTATTTCCTGCAGTGTTCTTCTGGCTGATCCATATATATAACACAGTGATCGTTGGAATAAACTAAAACGTGATTTATTAGATTAATAAAGAACAGCACAGGAAAACATCAAGGCAGTTAATACAGATAGTTCTAAACAGACACAACACGGATAAAGTTCAGACACAGAGCCTCATGGCTTTCCCTCATAGACCGAAGAGTACTACAAAGTCCCGTCAGTCGACATCTGCCTCACCGATTTGGTCCGCAGGTATTTTCCTCCGTCCCGATAGGGTGTACAAAGAACAGGCGCCTGTAGAACCAGTCCTACTAGTTCCAGTGGTTTACTCTGCACAATGAGTCTTGTGTTCGCTGTAGCCCAATGGTACAGGAATACATATCTTGTCACAATGGGACCAGTTCTTGAAGGGTAAAATGTGTATGGGTGTTTCAATGTCACTGACCAGGCTGGGTAAGATTTCACATAATGGGAATGGTTCGTGAATGTGGAATGGGTATGGGTTTTTAAATGTCACTGATACAGATGAGTAGGACCGAGAATGAGCTGTAGGTCCATTCAGGAACATAGGTTCAATCACTCCACTATTGACGATGAGATTTGTACAGAGCGGGTACCGAAGGATGATACTAGATCAGGACTAATCGGACATTGATTCCTTAATTGGAGTCATTAGCCTGTGGCCGTGCTGAAAGTCTATGGTTCACCTGAGAATGTTTTAAGGTGATGCTCTCGTGGCCTTGTAGATCTCTTATGCTCCCTTCAATTCAAGGAGGACCCTTTCCAACTGTATCAGTAGTAGGTTGCACCTCTGTCTTAATCTTTAAATTAACTTGACATGCTGCAACTACCAAACGGTATGTGCTGGAACGGCCATGAATTGCCCCAGAACTTGCACTGGTGCTCATTTGGTGTAGGGGACCCTATCGGGTTTTCCCCGAAGAAAGATATATTTATACTAATTCTATTAAGAAGATCGTGTTGTTAAAGTATCTTCCATGGGGATTGAGCGAACAAGAGAACTGAGGGTTCCCTAAAGCTGTTTCCCTCTATTTCCCCAAATGTATAGAAGGCATGAGGACATGAGCCACTGGCGTTTCGCCACAAGGGGAATCAACACCCACATTTTTTTTCCCAGTTTCAATATCACTATTCTGTAGATATCCAACAGACTCCGTCCACAACACTCTCTCAGCCCAAGGACACCTTCTTCTCACTCTTGCCCACCCCTGGATCATGCCCCCTCTCACTCCTCCCCAACACAACATACTCCACAACTCTAGCTTTACAAATAAATACAAAATAATTTATTAAGCAAAGAGTATGTGTGTGAGAAGTGTGTGTGTGTGTGTGTGTGTGTGTGTGTGTGTGTGTGTGTGTGTGTGTGTGTGTGTGTAATGTGTAGAATGTATGTCGAATTCTCATGTGTCCCTAGATTCAGAGCAGCAGATCAGGAGCCAAGTCAGATTATCATTACAGCAAGGGTACGCCCCAGCATGATAGCTTAGTACGTGTACATCTCACCCGGTGATGCGTCTCTTATTCCAGACGTTGACTTTCTCCGAGATCCACTGGGTCGACTAGATGCATGATCCATTAAGAATTGTTATTGTATAATCCCCAATAATGGATCTGTCACTCACTATAACGACTAAGGTCCCTATAACTCAAATAAGTACGGATCACTGTACAGAGAAACTAGGTTTCAATGTCACCGGTCTCACATTTGTTCTAATCCATGTTCATAGATTGTCCCACACAAACTGTAAAGTACTTCTTCACTGCACTGAATTATTCCACGAGAACTTCATGTTCAAGATTCTTCTCTAGACTAACTTATTCCACGAGAACTTCATGTCAAAATGTCTTTCTCTAGACTCTATTGTTCAGTGATATGTGGTGAAGAAAAGAGTATCACCCACCCTGGGTAAATACCTCTTGTAAATGAATTGTTTAATGTCTTACTCCACTGAGTCAGTTTCGTATGGACCCTCTGGATCCTAGGCCTAGCATAAACAGTGCTGATTTTTCTTTCTTCTTGGTATTTATTCCTCTTATAAATAAAGTGAATGTTAGTTGGATGTTCTTCTTAAGGCGAGTTGACCGCCATCAAACTCAGTGTAGAGCTTCCTCATCGACGTAGGGGAACCTGTTAGAGAAAGAGACCACATCTGGTGAAGGCCGCCTGATACTAATCCCTACAAGCTGAATGTAGGCCGACTGCCTTGCTCAGAGAGTTATCAGTGAACTAAACTCTGTCAAGGATCAGAGTGGCTCATCCCTTAATTATGAATCAGGTTAAGACAAGGAAAGATCAATAACGGAGTGCAGAACCCCAGTGGGCAACCCACTGAAAGATCCCACCATTGGACACTTTCCCCACCTCCCAACCAATTCCTAATCTCTCCAAATATCACCCTGCTACACTATTCACACTAGCAGAGCCAATCATCACTTCCCTACTCTAGCTAGTTTTACCAAGGCAACTGCTTATATTAATTAGGCTTAAATATTCTATCAATACTACCTCAAGCACTATCGCATCATTCCTGGATGGTGTCGTGTCTTCCTTTAAAGTGTCGTCCCTGGAGTGAGGAGAGTCAACACCCACATTATAATTTTTTTTTCTATCAATATTCTGGAGAATCCACCAGCTTCCGCCCAACACACTCCATCAGTTCATGGACACCCTTTCCTCTCTCTATCACTGTCGTACTATGCCCCCTCTCATTCTTCCCCAAGCAACATATTCAACAACTCTTGCTTCTAAAATTAATAAAGATTAATTTATTAAAAGAAAAGTGTAATGTATGTGAGACGTGTATGCGAAGAAAATGTGTGAGGTGTTCTATAAGATGTGTAGGATCGGACCCTCAGATAATAGCATAGTCAGTTCATCCTTGCAAGGACACACCACAGCACGTTAAGTCAGAACAAGTCCATCTCACCCAGTACTGTATCTCTCCTGCCGGACACCGACTGTCATCTGTAGCTACCTGGTAATCCATCTTCCTGATCATCCGAAATAGAAACTGTTTGTAAATTACAGCTGATCATGGACCGGTTGCACACTACACATAAGTTCCTATCGGTCCTAAAAACTGTACGAATCCTTTGTTGGGTGTACTTAGGTATCAATGTTATTGTTAATATACTTGATCCTAACTAGTGTCTATCTAGTTTCAAGTATCATGTCTTTTGTACTATTTCACTAGAATATATCACACCATGTGACTATTATATTTTAATGTTCTTGTTTAGTTACCAATGTTCTTATGCTGTGTGATGCATCAACAATCATCACCCATCTTAGGTGAACCATCTTCCTTCAAGCGTTATTTAAGTTCCGTAAGAAACATTATACCTGTTCAACTGAGGTTCTTTCAAATGGGAGTTGAACCTTTTCTAAACCAGTGTTGAGCTTCCTCGTAGCTGGTAGGGAACCTGTGAGAGAAACAACACATCTGGTGATAGTACTAGTCACTGATCCTACCGGCTGAGTGTAAGCCTATTGCCTTGCTCAGTTATTTTACAGCTAACTAAACTCTGTCATAGAGCATATTAGCTCCTCACCTACGTCCGAATCAGGCGATGACAAGGAAAGACCAATAACAGAGTGCAAGACTTCAGTGGGCAGCCCACTGAAAGATCCCTCCCCATTGGGCACTTTCCCCATCTCCCAACCCATCTTAAATCTCTCCAATTATCACCCCGCTATCCTATTCACCCTAGCAGAGCCAATTATCACTTCACTACTCTAACTTGTTTTCAACTAACAGTGCTAATCATCACACTCTAGTTTTAACAAGACTACTGCCTATATTAATTAGGCCTAAATAGACTATATTAACTACCTTAGGCAAACCCGCCTCATTCCTGGATGGCTGCTACACTTTGCCATAACGACACATGCTAGTTAATTTTTAATTAATCTAACACTGTAGAGCTCTCCAACAAAACACGTCAATCCTAATCCATATTTTGGTCTACACTAATTGTCCCCAAATCAGGTTTTTGGCAAACGCCTAAAATTGGTCACGTGACGTTATTCTTTATGTCCACACAGGTGTTATTTTGGGCAGATCATCCCTTGTCAGGAATCTATCTTCCCTGGCTCCATCAATGTCAGAGTTGTCATCACTTGTTTTGACTCCCAAAACAAGCTAGCGAGTTCCTGTATGCTCCCAACAACGGGCTTCCACAACAAGCCGCCAATCTTCTGTCGAGTGGTGACAATCACAGCCGCCATTTCGCTTGATGTCCGGAAACTCTAAATGACAGACGGGACTGTTTTCATTCCCGAGCTGGGCACTTCCGCTTGGATCTGACTGTTTATGAACTGTCAAAGTGGTGTATAGATTCATCTCACTCACCACCGAATGTTCCTATATCGCCCACCAGATGTAAACACGTGCAGCTGCAACCCAGACTGTTTTTTCTGTATTTGTTGAAACAACCTGTGGCCTCGAACATGTCGTTAATCCGAACGCCTTTTATTGTCATCACTGGTTACTCACGGTGGTCTATTTTGTGACATAGGCCCCTCTTAAGAGAGTAGTCCATCTCACTCTTCTCCACCGTGAGTTCAATCCAGATGATTCATTCCTCTTCTTCAGGAGCTGGGTGTCTTGACAAGAAGTCCGCTCCAACATTTTCCTTCCAGGAATGTACTCCACTGTGAAATTATAGGGTTGAAGTAGCAACGACCACCGCATCAAACGGGCGTTGAGCTTCTGAGAAGTAGCCAAGAACATCAGAGGCTGATGATGCGACTGAACCCGTAACTTAACTCCATACAAATATGGCTGGAATTTTTGCACGGCCCATACGAGAGACAAGCACTCTCTCTCGACGGTCGAATAATTCCTCTCAGCCTGGAATAGTTTCTTGCTTGCGTATGCCACAGGTTTCAAAACCGAAGCATCGTCTTTTCCTTCCTGTAACAGGGCTGCCCCAATTCCAATCCGCACTCGCATCCGTTCTCAACACAAATGGTTTGGAAAGGTCAGGGAGCTGTAATACAGGCTTGCTGACCAAGGCCTCCTTTAACTGACTATAGGCAGTCTCACATTCTGGTGTCCAAACTGATTTGGTCCGGGAATCCCTTTTTCAAGGTTTCCGTCAATGGAGCTCCCAGTTCAGTGAAATGTGGGATAAATTTAGTGTTAGAACCCACACAACGAGAGAAAAGATCGCACATCCTTCTTCGTTTTTGGCCTTGGTGCATTTCTGATTTTCTCCAGGTTCTTTTCTTCTGGGACAATGTGTCCTGGAGTGATGGTGTGACCTAGAAATTCCAGAGTCTGGTAACCAATCATGCACTTGGTTGGACGAGCGGTAAGCCCTGCTTCCTTGAGTCTATTAAACACTCTCTCCAAGGATTTCAAGTGGTCATCCAAGCTGTCACTGGAAATCAGAATATCATCCATGAATGAGATGATGGACGGATCCTGTAAAGGATCTAAGTAAAGTCCTCATCATGCGTGTAAACACACTAGGTGCATTGCTGAGTCCAAAGGGCATGACCTTGAATTCGTAGTGTCCACTGGGTGTACTGAAAGCCAACAGTGGTCGAATCTCCGGTTTGACTGGTATCTGATAGTACCCCCGACTCAGATCTACCTTTGAAAAGTACCGAGCCTTATGGAGCCTAGCGAATAACTGCGTTGGATTCGGCAAAGAGTTCCACCTGAAAATTGTGTATGACTGTTCAGAAGTCGGTAGTCTATACACAACCGGTGTTCTCCACTTGGTTTCCGTAACAAAACTACCCCTGCATTGTATGGGGATGTGGATGGTGCAATCACGTCATCCTCCAGCAGTTTTTGTATTTCCTCCTTCCAGGGCCTTTTCCTTAGAGAATGGCACTGGGTAAACCTTCTGGCGAACAGGACTCCTGTGTGGTCTAAAGTCATCTCGAACTCAACCAACCTTGTTCGTCCTGGTTTATCAGTCAGTATCTCCTTATGAGACTTGAGAACCTGGGTTATCTTTTCCCTCTCCTGGGAGGTCAGATCAGTGTTCACCTGCACATCCTTGTAGGTTTCCTGGTGTACCAGGGGATATTCCCTGCCCTCGCTGGTTCCCACTTCAGTCTCCACTGCAACTGCCATTGCCATGAGGTGAGCTGCCTTGTCTCCGGGTCTCTCTTCGTATTTCCGCAAGAGATTGATATGGAAAATCTTCGACTTTCCCCGGATCCGGATCTGATAGTTGGTTCTGGATATCACCCTTTCCACGGGAAATGGTCCTTGCCAACCTATCTCCAGTTTGTTGTTTACCGTAGGGAGTAGCAACAAGACTTTATCTCCCACCTCTAGAGATCTGTCTTTAGACCTACGGTTGTAGTAAGCCGCATGTCTTTTCTGGCCTTTTTCAAGTTTTGATTCACCAGAGTCCATCCCTTGTGGAGTTTTTCTTTCAGTTCCTCCACATATTTATAGGATGAGATCACTTCTTCTGACGTCCCTTCCTCAGTCTAACTCCTCAACATGGCTTCCAACGGTCCCTTGATTGGACGACCAAACAGCAACGTAGCGGGTGGTAGTCCTGTTGAGCCATGAGGAACTTCCCGATAGACAAAGAGTGCTCCTGGGATATATTCATCCCACCTATGAGGTTTTTCCTGTGCCAGTTTCCTGAGCATTGTCATCAACGTGCCGTTGAAACGCTCTACTTGTCCATTGGCTTGAGGGTGGTAAGGGCTGGTCCCGAGTAAACCCTGGGATAGCTTAAGACACCATTTGTCACGGTCCAGACCCATAGCAACAGACATGACCTCGAAGCGTTGAAGGTACTGGTCAATCTTCTCTTTGTCCTCCTCGTAGACCGCTAAAGGAAACTTCATAGCATGGTAACTATGTCCACCTGTTGGGGTTGAGCCTGAGGCGGAGGAACCTCCAACTGCTCCCTCAGTTTCCCCATTAGATTGCCTCTTGAGCTCGAGTTCCCGCATCTGGTACTCGTGCTCCCTGTTCTGTGCTTCCTGTTTAGCTTCTAATTTTTCAGCAGCCTGTTCAGCTTCAAGTTTCTTAGCCGCCTGTTTAGCTTCAAGTTTCTTAGCAGCCTGTTCCAACTCCATCCTTCTCAATTCCAACTCGGCCTTTCGATCTTCCCTTTCTGCTTGACGATACTCTCTCTCCAATTCCTGTATGTATCCGTTAGAGCAGAACCCGACAATCCCATTTCTTCCCCCTTTGCCTTTAATTCTGCTGTGGTTAGTTTAGGAGTGGCCATTTCAGAGAGGTAAGCTAGAAGGTTGAGTACAATATAACTGCAAATTAATATATAGATCTATGAACAAGTACTCTAAATCTATATTCACCACACCCAGCACACCACAACACAATCACTCAGTGACAAGAGTAGAATCAGGACCACAGACCTATGCAGACGTGTGAAGTGTGAACAGGTAAGATATTAGTCCTAACCCCTATCCACATTCACTCTAGCTGGATTCTCCAATATGATATCTCCGTTTTATAACTAAGGATCCCGTGTCAAAAGACGCCGTTGTCAGAAGATCCCCCTGTCAAAGGATCCCACTTGCAGGAGATCTCGCTGTCAAAGGATCACATGTATGAGAGATCCCGCTGTCCAAAGATCCCGTTATCGAGAGATCCCGCTGTCCAAAGATCACGTTTACGAGAGATCCCGCTGTCCAAAGATCCCGGACGTGTCGTGTCTTCCTTTAAAGTGTCGTCCCTGGAGTGAGGAGAGTCAACACCCACATTATAATTTTTTTTTCTATCAATATTCTGGAGAATCCACCAGCTTCCGTCCAACACACTCCATCAGTTCATGGACACCTTTTCCTCTCTCTATCACTGTCGTACTATGCCCCCTCTCATTCTTCCCCAAGCAACATATTCAACAACTCTTGCTTCTAAAAATTAATAAAGATTAATTTATTAAAAGAAAAGTGTAATGTATGTGAGACGTGTATGCGAAGAAAATGTGTGAGGTGTTCTATAAGGTGTGTAGGATCGGACCCTCAGATAATAGCATAGGCAGTTCATCCTTGCAAGGACACACCACAGCACGTAAAGTCAGAACAAGTCCATCTCACTCAGTACTGTATCTCTCCTGCCTGACACCGACTGTCATCTGTAGCTACCTTGTAATCCATCTTCCTGATCATCCGAAATAGAAACTGTTTGTAAATTACAGCTGATCATGGACCGGTTGCACACTACACATGAGTTCCTATCGGTCTTAAAAACTGTACGAATCCTTTGTTGGGTGTACTTAGGTATCAATGTTATTGTTAATATACTTGATCCTAACTAGTGTCTATCTAGTTTCAAGTATCATGTCTTTTGTACTATTTCACTAGAATATATCACACCATGTGACTATTATATTTTAATGTTCTTGTTTAGTTACCAATGTTCTTATGCTGTGTGATGCACCAACAATCATCACCCATCTTAGGTGAACCATCTTCCTTCAAGCGTTATTTAAGTTCCGTAAGAAACATTATACCGTTCAACTGAGGTTCTTTCAAATGGGAGTTGAACCTTTTCTAAACCAGTGTTGAGCTTCCTCGTAGCTGGTAGGGAACCTGTGAGAGAAACAACACATCTTGTGATAGTACTAGTCACTGATCCCACCGGCTGAGTGTAATCCTATTGCCTTGCTTAGTTATTTAACAGCTAACTAAACTCTGTCATAGAGCATATTAGCTCCTCACCTACGTCCGAATCAGGCAATGACAAGGAAAGACCAATAACAGAGTGCAAGACTTCTGTGGGCAGCCCACTGAAAGATCCCTCCCCATTGGGCACTTTCCCCATCTCCCAACCCATCTTAAATCTCTCCAATTATCACCCCGCTATCCTATTCACCCTAGCAGAGCCAATTATCACTTCACTACTCTAACTTGTTTTCAACTAACAGTGCTAATCATCACACTCTAGTTTTAACAAGACTACTGCCTATATGAATTAGGCCTAAATAGACTATATTAACTACCTTAGGCAAACCCGCCTCATTCCTGGATGGCTGCTACACTTTGCCATAACGACGCATGCTAGTTAATTTTTAATTAATCTAACACCGTAGAGCTCTCCAACAAAACACGTCAATCCTAATCCATATTTTGGTCTACACTAATTGTCCCCAAATCAGGTTTTTGGCAAACGCCTAAAATTGGTCACGTGACGTTATTCTTTATGTCCACACAGGTGTTATTTTGGGCAGATCATCCCTTGTCAGGAATCTATCTTCCCTGGCTCCATCAATGTCAGAGTTGCCATCACTTGTTTCGACTCCCAAAACAAGCTAGCGAGTTCCTGTATGCTCCCAACAACGGGCTTCCACAACAAGCCGCAAATCTTCTGTCGAGTGGTGACAATCACAGCCGCCATTTCGCTTGATGTCCGGAAACTCTAAATGACAGACGGGACTGTTTCATGTCCCGAGCCGGCAAATTCTACTTGGATCTGACTGTTTATGAACTGTCAAAGTGGTGTATTGATTCATCTCACTCACCATCGAATGTTCCTATTTTTCCGACCAGATGTGAACACGTGCAGCTGCAACCCAGACTGTTTTTTCTGTATTTGTTGAAACAATCTGTGGCCTCGAACATGTCGTTAATCCGAACGCCTTTTATTGTCATCACTGGTTAATCACGGTGGTCTATTGTGTGACAGATGGCTTCTACACTTTGCCATAAAGACACATGTTATCTAATTTTTTTATTAATCTAACACTGTAGAGCTCTCCGAACTTCATCACTGCGGTAACAAAACACGTCAATCCTAGTCACAATCCTTGGCCACACTAATGTACACAAGTCTTGTATCTGTCAAGAGCTGGGAGTGTTCTAGTCAAGTCTTTGATGTCATGCAGGTGTCTCTCAAGGGCACTAACGAAGTCCAGAATCTTATCTCCCTTGTATTTAATCAATGCAAGAGTTATTCCCCTTGTTGCAACTTCCAAAACAAGGTAGCGAGTTTCTGCATTCTCCTAACAACGGGTTTCAATAACAAGCCGCCAATTCGCCTTGATGTCGGAAACCTCTCAATGACAGACGGGACTGTCTTATCTCCCGAGCCGGGCAATTCTACTTGGATCCGACTTTTTTTTTCTGTATTTGTTAAAAACAATTGTGGCCTTGAAAACATGCCGTTAATCAGACTGCCTGTATTATCATCATCTGGTTAATCCACGGTGATTTTCATGACACACTGTACGCTGATGTATTTACTAAGAAGGTGATCGGAGCACATGTGTGCAATGTTGATTGTGTGCGTGTGTATGTGTGTGTGTGTGTGTGCGTACGTGTGTGTGTGTGTGCGTGCGTGTATGCGCGCGTCCGCTCGCTGTGAACTCAAGCGTTGTCAATATACTACTACTTCAAGTGCACTGGACATTATTTTTATGCGTGTGGATTAGCTTCCTTATTACAAGTGTCCATCGCCATCAGTCGAACCCACTCCCAATCGCAGAGGTACTTGTAATTTACGTTCCCAAGTCAAGGACGAGAAGCCAATATTTTATTCCAACTGACCCGTGTTGAAGTTGAACCTGCTATCTCGGCATCAGTACACCGGATGTTTAAGTACGAGGGCTCTTATCCATTCGGCCATGCTCACCTCTGCAACGTTGATAATGTGAACTGAACCGAACAGGTCTATCCACTGCACAGCACTTTAAGCGCCCACATACTTTAGCCTGGAAGTCCACAAGCCAGTTTACACGATCTGAATCTAATATTGTCATTATTTTCACCATTGTAAGTAATTTACTCAATGTTTGCAACATAATTTTAGTTACAAAACGGAACAATTATTTTACGAATTGAGCTAAGAGTTGAGCTATGAACCGGCATCACTGCACTCAGTATATTCCCTCACGTGCTCCGTCCTCTCGTTCAAAAGCCAGCGAAGAGTCATACTGCTGATCGTTTCAACTCCCATCGGATTGAAAGTTCTCCTGGTCTTCCCTCTTGGATTTGAGATTTGCCCAGAACCTCTGCCAACCCCCCCCCCTCCCCCCGCCCCCACCCATCCACCATATCATTCTCTCCACATACGGGTTCTCAGTTAGTTCCCCCGCCTTCTCCACCTGGTCCTACAAGTCATCAGTCTAAAACTAGCAACGATAATGATTCTCCTAAAACGGTTCTCAATAATGATTAAGCTAGAAAAACACCTCTTCATTTTTTATTCTAGCACTGACAAATAGATAAGTAATCCAGGGAAATATGTCCTTTAAAGACAAATTGCTTATTTTCAGCATATTTTCAGACTTCAGTCTGCTCTTGACATTTCGCTGTTTCCTCATGTGAATTATTACGACAGAGATGCCATTCAGTTTCACTGCTGTTTTCACAGAGTTCGTACGTCACACAATATTCTAATTTCTAGCACGGATGCCGGATTAGTGTTGTATTTAGCAGTTTACCGATATTTCAAAATAACATACAGTTCTTGCAGCGTCACATGTGTTCGCTATAAATATTAATACAAATAATAATTAAGTATAAATCATAGCCGGCCGTGTGGACAAAGAATTACGGACGCAATTCGTAGTCCCACATTTTTTTTTTTCATTGTTGCGTATCCCTTACGGGACGTTGCAGTCAACACCTGCATTTTTCAGCTGCTGTTGATGTACTAGGCAAGTGTTACGTACAGTAGTTTGCCACTGCTTTCTGAACGACCAGCTCCCTATACCAGCACGTTATAACACATCGCGACAAGGTCTGCTGCACAAATCGTTCGCAGCTGAGCTTCGAACGCCTGGTACCCGGCTCACGAACCGCGTTCGCAAGCCTTTGGCCACGGAGACCTTGCTCAAAACACAGCTGCGGGAGATTTGGCAGCAGACCGCCTTTCGCTGGTTTTCATGCAGTGGTATGAGTGTCGGTCATTCAGAAATCAATGGCAAACTACTGAACGTAAATTTGCCAAGAAATCACAAGTAGCTATAAAATGTTGAGGTTGACTGCGATGCCATATACAGGATATGCAACTAATTATAAATATTATTGCTTCGGAGGAAGGAAACAGGTCACCTCACATAATACGCCATCGCCTATATATGTAAAGCCCTAACTCTTCACATCCTCGAAGTGGAAGGGCGGTTTAAACTCTCTATCGTTCCCGGCGAAGGGTTCATTTCACACGCTGGTCAATTTGTACATTAATGTTGACTTTTCGACAACTGCCCTTTCGGACGTAAATTATAAGTACATTTAAGTCGAAGTCTGATGGCGAGGGGACACCAGTAATAGGGAAAGCTAACCCTCAGGCCAAAATCAGTCCAATGCACTGACAACTAGCAGTAAATTGTGTGTGGACTACGCTTGTGTTCAAAGAGGAAACCCCCCCCCCCCCCCCCCCCCCCCCCCCCACAAAACTCCACAATCCAACGGCATTAACTTTACCTTTATTGTCCTCTGAAATAGCGCTCAGGGATCAGACAAGTTCATCAAGTCTGTCAAAATCTACAGTTTTACACTGAACAGAATGTCTACAAACAAATGTTCAATGGCTCCATAATGTACAACAATGAGGACTGTGGCTCCATAATGTACAACAATGGGGACTGTGGCTCCATAATGTACAACAATGGAGACTGTTGGTCTATAATGTACAACAATGGGGACTGTGTCTCCGTAATGAACAACAATGGGGACTGTGTCTCCGTAATGAACAACAATGGGGACTGTGTCTCCGTAATGAACAACAATGGAGACTGGCTCCTTAATGAACACAAATGGATACTCTGGCTCCTTAATGAACGACAATGGGTACTCTGGCTCCTTAATGAACGACGATTGGATCTGTTGAGAGGAAGTCAGACCTTGACTGGCCAGCGCTATGCAGAGATGCCACAGTATGAAGAGCATCATATGAAGATAACACTTTGGAGACCATACATCCTTATGGTGGTATCAGACGAGTGTGTCATTGACCATTTTGTAATCACTAGAAAAGAAAACGGACAATTTCTGAAATTAAACGTTGCCTAAAAATTCTGACAATGTCGTGAATTAGAACGAAAAAAGGGTTAAGAATTGGGCACACAGGCCCGTCTGACATTCTGCCCTTCTGCTCTATTTCCTCTCATACATTCTTTCATTCAACATCTCTCATGAAGCAATTATTTGACAACAAAAGAACAATAAGCATTAAAACGCATGCAAAATAATCAATAATACATGACTCATTGAGGCAATGTTTAACATGGGCATCATGAATACCCAAGGTGAGTGTAACGCGCCATACATATAGGAATGTTAATTTTTTATTTTGGCTAGTTGTCTTTCGAGATAATTTACCATTATTATTGTCTTTGTTGCTGTTTTTTTAAAGGGGGCATGTAGTCTGTCCTGAGGTAGTGTTCAAACAGGTTGCGACTGTATGTATAATGATTGGTGGTGTCTTTGATTTCTTGTGGAAGATTGTTCCACAACTGAGTGGCAGAGTAAACTATGCTTGTTTTATATACGTCTATCCTAGGCTTAGGGACATGAAGAATATTTAGTCATTCGCTATGTCTTGCGTGATATTTAAACAATGGCCAAAGGTAGCTTGGGGCATTTTGAAATAGAATTTTGTGAATTAGCTTAGCCATATTAAAAAGTAGGCGTTTGTGGAATGGCAGTAACTGAAGACGTTCATGTAGGTTAGAATTATCTGTAAGCTTATCACCATTGATTAGACGCACAGTCCTTTTCTGGAGTGAATAAAGGCGTTTTGTTATTGATTTGGAGCATCCATCCCAGATTGTGGAGCAATAATCAATATGTGTTTGTAGATGGGAAGTATAGAATATCTATCTTGTGTTTTCGTCGAGGAAATTTTCAATTTTGGCAAGCTGATATACTTGTTTGGCCATTTGTTTAACTAGAACATGAACATGGGAATTAAAGGATAGATTTTGATCTATGATAAGACCCAGTGCCTTGTGCTCGGTTACACTTTCTATAGGCGTGCTACCAATGTGGAGCTGAAAAGTTCTCTGCGAGTTTAGAGTGTGAAGTCTTTTCCTGGTTCCTATTAACATAGACTTTGTTTTAGAAATGTTAATTTGCATGCGGTTTGCATGATTCCAGTTAACTGCACTATTTATTTCCTGTTTCAAAGATAATTCTAGCACATTACAATCAGTAGCGTTTGTATATACTGTGCAGTCGTCTGCAGATAGATCACAGGACGATGACAGATATAAGGGAATATCATTTATATAATGGCAAATAACAGAGGGCCAAATATAGATCCCCGAGGTGCTCCAGTATTAATGGTAATGGCTTGGGATACAGATTTATTGTGTGATACTGCTTGTTTTCTGTCTAATAAAAATGAGATTATTAATGTCACTATATTAAAGCTTGCTTTCATTGTTTCTAATTTTTTTTAATAATTAGGATAGTATGATCTATCATATCGAATGCTTTTCTAAAGTCTATAAACAGCGTTCCACATAGAGTATTGTTGTTAATATTTTGATGCCAGTTTTCTGTCATGTTTGTTAGGGCCGTATGACAGAAATATTTTGACCGAAATCCTGACTGACTGTCAGCTATTAGTTTGTGTGTAACTAAGTGTTCTAGTGTTGTTTTGTGGATGTGCTTATCTAGCGGTTGGATAGTGAGGATATTATGGAAATTGGCCTATAATTACTCATGATACAATCGTCTAATGAACCAGCTTTTAAATGAGGATACACTTTAGCGATTTTAAACGCTGATGGGAAGTGACCTTTGGAAGGAGCAGAAGAAGAAGAAGAAGAAGAAGAAGAAGAAGAAGAAGAAGAAGAAGAAAGAAGAAGAAGAAGAAGAAGAAGAAGAAGGTAACAGAAACCACTAACGTTATGTATGAACCATTAGAATGATATGAAGGCGATGGGGAAGATGTTCGAGATAAGAGATCCCCAAAAGCAGCGCTAGGTAATACATTTGACGAGAAAAAAAAATCCCATGAAGGAAATCACTCTTGTAACTGAGCAAATTACAATTTTATTTTAATTAATTAAAAGCCTTGAATATTAGAGAAAAAATGGCAAGATTATAATAACCGACACTTTATGATATAATAAAAATATAGTGAAGCACATTCCTTTGACGAAGGAGGAGCGGCGAACATAAAAATCGTAGTCTCTCGAAATACACCAATACACAAAAATGCATTATAAGAAATAAGGAAAAACAACTATATATTCAATGTGGGCTTCGCCGACGACATTGCACTCCTGTAATAAGATGCTGGATACATTGATCACGCTTGATGAGAAGTTGCAATAATTAGGTCTAAACAATCATAGAGGAAAGACAAAGATAATGATATTCAACCAAGCAAATAACAACCCGATCTCCGTGGGTGATACTTCACTTCAAGAGGTTAAATCATACACCTGTTTGGGAAGCAAAATAAACACAAATGGGGGAACAGTTATATATAATCAAATATGAATATAATAAGGCAAGAAAAGCTTTCATAGCACTAGGAAATTTGTCGAGGCCAAAGGAAGTGAAACTTGGCACCAAACTTGGAATTTTTAACTCCAATGTTAAATCCGCACTACTGTATAAGTCAGATACACGAAGGACAACTACAAAAATTACTAATAAACTACAGGGTGTATTGTACAGGGCAATATTTTCATACACTGCACAGTTATTAAAAATACACCATGTGATGAAAAGAGAGGAGCTGGAGAACATCGTCACAACTGGAAAGATCGAGGGGAAGAGAGGCAGACACACACACACACACACACACACACACACACACACACACACACACACACACACACACAAACACACACACAAACACACACGCACTCACACACACACACACACACACTTTAAACGAGAATTGATTGCTTATGTGTATTTTGTATGTATATATAGGGAATTGGGGTTACGTAGTGGCTATTACGTTGCCTGCCGGCCACATGGTATGTGTTATAACAGTGGTTCTCAACCTTTTTTTGGCCCGTTTCCCCCTTCACCATATTTTCAGAACGTCATTTCCCCGCCCCCTTCCTATCAAAAATTTGGCCCGTGCCTCCCTTCACCGTATTTTCAGAACGTCATTCACCCCCTTTCATATTTCCTATCTAAAAATACCCCCACCCTTACACAGTATACGTAAAAATGGAAGGTAAATTTAATAGCATATACTAAAACAAGTCTAGACATCCACATAAAACATGATTTGGGGGTCTACTTACTTTATAAAATGAATTTTAGAAGAATGATAAGTACATAACAGTAAAGTATGAAGGGAAAAACAATATCAAGTAATCGGTTCTTGTATTAACGCGATCTTGAAATGGTCTTCATCTCCCCCCCCCCCCCTGGAAACCCTAAAATTCCCCCCTGGGGGGGGGGAATTCCCCACCGGTTGAGAACCACTGTATTATAACTTGCATGTAGACCAGTGGTTCTCAACCTTTTTTGGCCCGTGCCCCTTTTACTATATTTTCAGAACGTCATCCCCCCCTCCTTTCGTATTTCCTCCCTAATAATCCCCACCCCCCGTCCCTACGTAGTATACATATTAATGGAAGCTAAATTTAATAGCACATAGTAAAACAAGTCTAGACGTCTACATAAAACGTTATTTGCGGGTCTACTTACGTTATAAAATGAATTTCAGAAGGGTGAGACGTACAGAACCGTAAAATATGAAAATAAAAACAATATCAAGTAATTGATTATTGTATTAACGCGATCTTGAAACAATCTTAATCCCCCCTTTCCACTCCACATTCTGGAAACCCTAAAATTCCCGCCTTGGGAGGGGGGAATTCCCCACCGGTTGAGAACCACTGATGTAGACGAACTGTTAAATTTGACTTGGATTTCCATGTCGACTCCGCTTGTTCTGGGAAGTAATAGCGGCTCGCATCATCCATCGAGTTCCGATGACAGCGGTGTTTTGCAAGTTCTTTAGTTATTTAGTCGCGGTTCCAACTTCACGGCAACGGGTCGTTCCCATTATACTCCATTCCCATGCCAGTGAATATCACACAAAATGCTCCTCACTGCCCAATGTGAAAAGTGGAACAGACAGGAGACTCGACAAGCCAAAAGCCCGCCTCAGGTACACCGTGCATAATGCCGCCGCAAGGATGCCAACACAAAAGTCCTCCACGAAAAATACAGTTCATCGTCGATGAAAACGGCAGTCACCAGAAAGACTTCTTAGACCCGGGTTGTATCCCATAATGCTCGGTCTCTTTCCGCAGGGCGACCCACCGAAAGTGCCGCAGAAAGCACGAAATCCGTAGCTCCAGCGACGACTCCCAGGAGTCTCCTGAAAAATACACCCGTGAACCGTAAAGGCAAACCAGTCAATGCAGCGACAGCCGGCCATTGTTCCGAACATGCAATTCCTTGTGCAAACAAGAGCTGACAGATGTAAAAGCATTTCACACGAATCTCACAGCTCACAGTGTCGCGCCACGCACTCACTCAGTAGCAGATGTTTTGCAAACGACCTGCTAGATGATGTCGAAGCATGCAATTAAGAAACTTTATGTTTTGGTCTATGGCACATGTGTCAAACTCAAGGCCCGCGGACCACATCAAGCCCAGCGTACAATCATATCAGGCCCGAGAGGCCTCAACCGACGTACAAATATATTCGGCCCAAGAGAGAAGTTTAGGCAAAAATATTTTTTAATGGCCGAGCACCTATAAGGAGTCGCCTCACTGATGAACACTTGCAGTCCATCATGAGAATCTCAATGACATAAAACATTTCTCCCAACATAAACGAACGTTTAGCCAAAAAAAAAAGACGCCAAACATCGTGCTCTGACAAATTGACATAAGAGTGAAAATGTGTATACCAAAGATTTTTTTATTATTAAAACTTTTTTATGTTTAATTTAAATTAATGTTTAAAAAGGTTTAATTTTCGGCTTATTAATGTTTATTCTGTTCGGCCCGCAACCTTACGTGTGATTTGAGTTTTGGCCCGCTGAGCAATTCATTTTGACACCTCTGGTCTATGGCTTGTTTAATCGAAGATATAAGATAACTGTGCGAATTCCTTATGTGCAGTAACATATTTCTACATGACACAGCATAGATACATTTACATAATTTAGTTAGCTAGTTAGTCGCGATTCCAACTTCACTGCAACAGGTCATCCCATAATTGCTCCGTTTCTGTGCCAGCGAAAAACCACACACAATGTTAACTCACTCAATTAATCTATTGCAGTAGATTGAATTATCTCTACGCCAGTCCGTTCTTTCACACTTTTCCCAATTTGATTATTCTATCCATCCCTCCATCCCTTCGGTCCGTTTTATGTTCTTTCCTTTAGTCCCTTTGTCTGTCTGGTTGTCTGTTTGAATATCTGTCTTTCTGTCCGTCCATTGATTGTCGGTCTGAATATATGTCTGTCTGACTTAATGACTGTCTGTCCGCCTGAATGTCCGTCTGAATATTCGCCTGAATTGCTGTCTTTTCGTTTAAATGCCCATCTGAATGTCCGTCTCAATAACTATCCGCCTGAATGTCAGACTCTCTGTCCTTCCGTCCGTCTGATTATCGGTTTGTATATATGTCTGTCTGACTGAATGACTGTATGTCCGTTTGAATGTTTGTTTGTCCATTTGAATGTCCGTCTGAATGTCCGTCTGAATATTCGTCTGAATGTTTGTTTGCATAAAGGACAAGTTTTTGTAATGATCTGCAGGCTAGAATACCAAAATTAAAGCTACGCGAATAAACAAGCAATCAATTCTCCTTAAAGTGAAATTGACTGTTCAACCCTGTCGAGATTAACAGCACCCGTGTTTCTTCAACTCCCTCCCTCCTTCCTTCTCTCTCTCTCTCTCTCTCTCTCTCTCTCTCTCTCTCTCTCTCTCTCTATCTATCTCTCTCTCTCTCACATTCTCTCTCTCTCTGTTTCTCTGTACCTCTCTCTCCCTCTCTTTTTCATTCTCTTCCCCCTCTCTGTCCCATCTTTCTCCCCTATTTCTTTTTTTTTCTCTCTCCCCACACACACACACACACACACTCTCTCTCTCTCTCCAACCACTTCCATCCTTCTCCGACCATCTCTCACTGCTCTCTATCTTCACTACATCTATCCCTTCCTCGTTTTCCTCCATTCCCCCGTTTATTTATCTCTATCGCTATCTATCCTTTCCCCATCCCCCGTATCTGTGTGTTTGTGCGTGCATGCGCTCGCTGGCGATCGCCGTGGAAATGTTATTACTCGCGTGTAACAAATTCAAACCGGACAACCGATAACAGATCGAACAGGACAAGACGAACTAGGAACTCGAGACGCTAGATACGACAGACAAACATACAGCACTGACAGACAAACAGGACAGACAGACAGACACACAGACAGATTCACAGACAGACAGACACAGACAGACAGAGAAAGACAGATGCACAGACAGACAGAGAAAGACAGACAGACAGACAGACACACACAGACAGATTCACAGACAGACAGACACAGACAGACAGAGAAAGACAGATGCACAGACAGACAGACAGACAGACAGACCGAGACATAATTAGGAGAGAGAAATGTATGTAGATAAGAAACTTCATTAATTTTGATGAAATTGAGGGTATATTTTTAGAATCTCTTTTTATTTGAAATAGATATGTTCTCTGGAGAGGCTGACAGGGACTAACCACCGGCAATTTGTAGGCATTGGATGCAATCTGAATTCTTTCTTTCTTTCTTTCTTTCTTTCTTTCTTTCTTTCTTTCTTTCTTTCTTTCTTTCTTTCTTTCTTTCTTTCTTTCTTTCTTTCTTTCTTTCTTTCTTTCTTTCTTTCTGTCTTTCTTTCCTTCTGCCTGTCTGTTTGTCTGTCTGTGTGTCTGTTTTTTTACTACTACTACTACTACTACTACTACTACTACTACTACTACTACTACTACTACTACTACTACTACTACTACTACTACTACTACTACTACTACCAACAACAACAACAACAACAACAAACTACTACTACTACTACTACTACTACTACTACTACTACTACTACTACTACTACTACTACTACTACTACTACTACTTCTACTACTACTACTACTACCTCCAATAATACTACTACCTCCAATACTACTACTACTACTACTACTACTCTACTACTACTACTACTACTACTACTACTACTACTACTACTACTACTTCTACTACTACTACTACTACTACCTCCAATACTACTACTACCTCCAATACTACTACTACTACTACTACTCTACTACTACTACTACTACTACTACTACTACTACTACTACTACTACTACTACTACTACTACTGCTGCTGCTGCTGCTGCTGCTACTACTACTACTACTACTACTACTACTACTACTACTACTACTACTAGTACTACTACTACTAATACTACAAATGCTGTGTCACTTACTCATACACTGTCATCTCCTGTAAGCCCACGGGAAAACCCTCCACTTCCCTTATGTTGGGCCTGTTGTACTTCACACCCACTTCTCTCCCGCCTTTACAACATCAAGCACCAAGGGCCCATTACCTTAGTTTTCTTGAATGGGCTAAAATGAAATGGATAGATCAATAGTAGCACATGGAGATCTGTTGTATGGTAGTATTGACGTCAGTTCGATTTTCTCATTCTCCTTCTGATTAATGCGTTCACTGAGAGGGTTAGAGAGATGGATATGTTGTAATGGAAAACTACACGTACTCATTCACTCACTCTCTCACTCACTCACTCACTCACTCACGCACTCACTCACTCACTCACTCTCTCACTCACTCACTCACTCACTCACTCACCCACCCACCCACCCATCCACCCACCCACCCGCCCGCCCGCCCGCTCGCTACTCACTCACTCACTCACTCACTCACTCACTCACTCACTCACTCACTCACTCACTCGCGCCCGCCCACACACACACATACACAAACATGCATACACACACACATGCATACATACACACACATACATACATACATAAAAACGTTTTGCATATCCTTTACAGGACATCGCTGTCAACATCAGCATCTTTCAGCTGATTGGTGATTTCTTGGCAAGATTACGCTCAGTAGTGCAAAATTTCAAGTGTATAAAGCTTGTGTTGTGAACACACTGCTCTATGGGTCTGAATCCTGGACTTTGTACTCACGACAGAAAAGTAAGTTGAAATCCTTCCATATGAGATGTCTGAGACGTATCCTGGGCATATCATGGAAAGACCATACAACAAACAAACGTGCGCTTGAAGGAGCGGATATTACCACAGTGCACACCCTCCTCAAGCAGAGACGCCTCCGGTGGCTGGGCCACGTATCTCGAATGGAGGATGAACGTATTCCCAAAGATCTCCTATACGGAGAACTAGCCACAGGGAAGAGGCCAACCGGAAAACCTCAAATGCCAAATAAGGATGTGTGTAAACAAGATATGAAAACCCTTGGCATAGATCCAGACACGTGGGAAAGAGTTGCAACAGACAGATGTTCCTGGATAAGAGATGTATGAAACGGACTGGCGCTCTTTGAGCGTAATCTGATCCAGCAAACTGCGGATAGGAGCCACAGGCATAACATCAGTTACTTGCTGCGGGACCAGGCTCGTCTTACAGATGTGGAAATTGTGACAGAGACTGTCACTCTAGCATTGGACTATACAGTCAACTGCAGTGCTGTCAGATGCCTCCCCAGCGGCACAACTCTATAGTCCTACAGGACTGAAAGAGGCCTAATACTAGTAGACGCGCGAAAGTGTGTCACGTATGGTTGATGTGTGAAATTCTAACACATATAATTGATGTGTGAAACTGTAACACACATAGTTAATATATAAAACTAGCACATATAGTTGATATATGAAAATGTAGCACCTATAATTGAGGTGTGAAACTTATGCACATATAGTTGAGGTGTGAAACTAATACACATATAACTGACGTGTTAAAGGTAATTTAATTTAAAATGTCACGTAGGCCTGTCCATCCATTTCAAAACTCTTTGAAGAACAAAGTTCATTAGTTCTTTAATTCATCTGCTCTGTTTACTTGTGGACCTGCATGCATGATTGATTGCCTTGTATTTCTGTCTGTCTATCTGTCTGTCACACAGACAGACGGATGGACGAGCGGACGGACGGACGGACAGACAGACAGACAGACAGACAGACAGACAGACAGACAGACAGACAGACAGACAGACAGACAGACAGACAGACAGATAGTTATTAAGAAACCCATCATCGTCATACTAACAACTTGCGGCTGCAGAATTAAAAAATCACTTTCCACCCATTACCATAATGCTGTCGCCCTGTGTTTGTAACTTTTCGTTATCTCAACACATGTGGAATTACAAGCTTACTTTGTTTTCGCCTTACCTCATACGTGGGTCAGATCTGCAATTACGATATCGATCCACGGCACAGGCAGTGGCCGCGTTCACATATTGCCATTTTCAGATTGGCTGCTAGTATCGCCAACGCCGTCTATATATCAGTTCCCCGTTTCAATAAAGGACTCTGTATTGATTGATTTTTTTTTTGAGTTAGCACTAGAGAACGGGTTAGCATTCTGCATATATATTGCTACTCTGTTTTGACATTTTAAAGGCTTTGTATACTTGAAGGAGGTGGCGTTGCCGTGTGTTTGTTGTACAGATATACCAGCATTGATGTTTGGGATTGAATCCTCAAACCACAGTCAGTCATCAATCAATTCTCAGTCATCCCTCAGCATGTCTGTAATCAATCCTCAGTCAGTTATCAGTCAACCATTATTTGGTTCTCAGTCAATCTTCAGCCAATTCTATATCAATCCTCAATCAACCACCAGTAAATCCTCAATAATTCTTCAGCCAATTCTCAGTTTATCCAAGTAAATTCTCAGTAAATCCTGAGCAAATACTCAATCAATACTGAATCAATCCACAGCCAATATTCAATCAATACTGAATCAATCCTCAGCCAATACTGATTCAATACTGAATCAATCCTCAGCCAATACTCAACCAATACTGAATCAATCCTCAGCCAATACTCAACCAATACTGAATCAATCCTCAGCCATTACTCAACCAATACTGAATCAATCCTCAGCCAATACTCAACCAATACTGAATCAATCCTCAGCCATTATTCAACCAATACTGAATCAATCCTCAACCAATACTCAACCAATACTGAATCCATACTGAATCAATCCTCAGCCAATACTGAATCAATCCTCAGCCAATACTCAACCAATACTGAATCAATCCTCAGCCAATACTCAACCAATACTGAATCAATCCTCAGCCAATACTCAATCAATACTGAATCAATACTCAGCCATATTCAACCAATACTGAATCAATCCTCAGCCAGTACTCAATCAATATTGAATCAATCCACAGCCAATACTCAACCAATGCTCAACCAATCCTCAATCATTCCACAGCAACATCTCAGATTGTTGTTATTATTGCGCTCGCTCGCTTTGAACTCAAGCGTAGTCTATACACACCACGTCTAAATGTGCTGGCCTGAATTGTGCGTGTGGATTAGTTTTCCCTATTAACAGTTTCCCTCGCCATCAGGCGAATCCACTCCGACTTTAGAGGTACTTGTAATTTACGTCCCCAAGTCAAGGACGATAAGTCAACATTTTAGTCCGACTGTCCGATGTAGGGGTTGAACCTTTTATCTCAGCATCAGCACATCGGATGTTTAAGAACACGCGTTTTTATCCATTCGGCCATGCTGACCTACAAAATGTCAGTAAATTCTCAGTCAATACTCAATCAATCCACATCAAATCGTCAGTCAATCTTCAGTCAGTCTTCAGTCAATAATCAGTCAATGTTTAATCAGCCTTCAGCAGTAACCGTGTTTATTCAAACCAAATAATCTCTAGACCAGTTGTCCTCAACTAGTGGGGAACCTCCCCCCTCCGAGGGGGGGGGGGGGGAAGGAGGAGAATTTTAGGGTTCCGGGGGGGGGGGAATTAAGATTATTTCAAGATCGCGTTAATACAAGAACCAATTACTTGATATTGTTTTTTCCTCCATACTTTTCGGTTCTATACTTCTGAAATTCGTTTTTTTTTTTTTCGTTTTATGTAGATGTCTAGACGTATTCTAGTACGTTTTATTAAATTTACCTTCCATGTTTACGTATACTGTGTAGGGGCGTGGGATTTATAGGGAGGAAATACGAAAAAACAGGGGGGGGGGGGATATTTTGAACATAAGGTGAAGTGGTGCATGGGCCTAAAAAGGTTGAGATCCACTGCTCTAGACTTCGAAAATGGGTGTGAGAGAATGTTTGGAAACAGACAGACAGACAGACGTTTACACAGAGAGACAGAAAAAAAAACAGACAGACAGACATGACATTCGGATAGACAGACAAGTAGTTAGTTGAATAGATGGGTCAATCGCAAGACGAACACCCACACCCACACACACACACACACACACACACTAACACACAGAGAGAGAGAGAGATAGACAGACGGCAGACTGATATGCCTCATATATATATATATATATATATATATATTATATATATATATATATATATATATATATATATATATATACACACACACACACATATACACGAGGGGAAGTCAATAAGTAAGTCACGTATGGCTGTTAAAAAATAACTAACTATGATAACACCTTAAAATCAGTTAATTTTTATACACACATTGGCCCTTTATTTCTCACCATAATTTCCACTAACATTGATGCACTTATCCCATCGCTTTATCAGTCCTCCCAAACCGGGTGCATAGAACTGCGTGCTCTGTTTTCTAAACCACTTTTTCTTTTCACATTCAACCTCGGCGTCATTCGCGAAATGTCTCCCGCCAAGATGGGTTTTCAGTGGACGAAAAAGGTGGAAATCGCTAGGGGCTAAGTTGAGGCTGTAAGTTGGATGTTCCAGAACTTCCCACCTTAGTTGGTTAATTTTCTCCTGAGTTAATCGAACCGTATGTGGTCTGCATTGCAATGAAGAAGCAACACTCCTCTAGTCAGCAGTCCTGGACGTTTTCTTCAATAATGCATTATGCTGTATGCAGAACCATGTGAGCACCCTATTGCAGAAACTACAGTTACTCGCCTGTCACCTCTAATCACCTCCTCCACGCGCTGCACGGATGCTTCTGTTGCAATCGCAATAGGACGACCAGATTGGATTTCATCAACAATGTTAGAGCGTTCTTGAGAAAATTTTTCTACCTAGCTGTGCACCACTTTACAGTTGTCAGCATAAATAGGAATCATTTCCTTATGAATGTCTTTTGCAGGCAGTCCTTTTGCCCCCCCCCCCCCCAAAAAAAAAAAACAAACAACGCACAACAACACATTGCTCTTTTGCTGTACACTCCGTAAGTACAGTCGTCATTTTGTTTATGCGCTGCGCATGCGCATGAGATACCTAGAGCCACCCGACGAACGGGAATATAAAGTTTGATGTTGCTGTCACTTAATGATACCTGTAGAAAACACCATCTACATTTACCTGCCATCCCACAGAAATGTGTGGCTTACTTATTGACTCGCCCTCGTATATATACCTTGCGCCTTCCCAATAGCAATTGTAAAATGACTTCCCCAATATTGACTTATACCGTGGAAGATTAGTAAGACATTATTTCTTTCTGTGTGGTCAGAGGATGTGAAACCTTGTAAAATCAACAGAAGCATTATGGTTCAGTATGGAGACAGTTATCTGAGACAGGGAGAGCGTACGAACGGGTAGAAAGATTTCAAAATAGAACACAAAACGTCATTGATGAATTTCGTGGTGTTACATCTGGGATCCCCTGGGCATGCCATGATGATATATTTTAGGATATTAGGGACCCTATATTGGAAAGGGTTGAAACTGTAACTGGGGCTCGATACGGTGACAAGCTAGTGGATAACTGAAGCCCACTACATGATCGAGACGCCGGGGACTTCCCTCAAACGGAGTATTGATGCTGCACGACAACTCTCGCCCTCATAAAGCTGCGCATTTAGTGGATACACTACCTGCTCTGAAAGTTTGAGGGTTTGAAACATTTAACACGCTGTCCAGACTAGGCGACATAGGACTTTTACTTGCTTAGACCCTTTAAAAGAACATTTGAGAGGTCAGAGGTTTACAGATAAAGAAGTAATGAAGACGGCGCAAAATTGATTTAAGCCCACACCCAAAAAAACGCTTCCTTAGAAGGCATTAACAAGCTAGCAAGCAGGAAGACCAAGTGTGTTGCCGTGCAAGGTGGGATGGGGGATATGTTGACGAGCGCGCGCACACACACACACACACACACACAAACATATATATATATATATATATATATATATATATATATATATATATATATATATATATATATATATATATATATATAATATGAGAAGCCGAATCTCCTTACACTCTGACAACGGTATTCTGCCAAATGAATGAATGTTCGTCTCCAAGAGAAGTCTTAATGCAACAACTTACGCATCATCACAGTCTATAGAAAACCATCATGGGGCGAGATGTTAAGGGCACAATATCTAGAGGATATCAAAGATATATCTCCTCAATGAAGATTCAGCAGTAAAGGATTTCAGTAGGTTCTTTTCTGAGCTTTCATATACACATATATACACAGACACTTGTTCATTCAGCGATGAACTGTCGTTGTGTGGTAAGAAAGATTCAAATCCCTGTGTGCCTACATCTTTTAAATTTTCGTGTCCTCTGATCTGTACTCTGTTCTATACTTCTATGCCAGCCAATCAATACATATGACATTATGTCTTACATACAGTAAGGACACTCTCACGACCACCCAACCAATCACATTCGTGATTTGCTAAATCCAGCATAACGACCAGATGTGTTATCTTGTCGTGTGTCTTCATCGGTCGACGGAATTCTGTACAACTCCACAGTTATCTGTTCGGAGAGACGACAGACATGGCAATTGATAACACACGTTAACGTCTGTCTGTATAGCTGAGCGTGTCTACGTGATTACGCCAGGGAGACGCTGACGTCATTTGGTGGTTCCAGTTCCAATGTGCGAATGCAGACTGGCTTTTTTTATACTCGTTAGTAAGAATAATCATTAGGACACTCCTGTGAGGCCCATGGATGCTGATATCTGCTCTTTAAAATATCCGTCAGAGTATATTGAGTATATTGACTGATGGTACCGCAGGTCAGTTTAACGCTCTTTCCTTCTGATTTCTCTCTCAATTTAATGCATTATTTCATCTATACATCACTTGTGAGGATAAACAACAACAACAACAACAACAACAACAACAACAACAACAACAACAACAACAACAACAACAACAACAGTTTAAATATGCCTAATAGAGACAAGAGAAATGTGCACAAAATCTTCACAGTATGTTTAAAATAAGTTATTTGCATACCCTTTTGCAGAACATTGCGGTCACCTCCAGCAATTTTTTAGTTTGCTGTTTTTGATCATTTGGCAAGTTTACGTTCGGCACCCATAACATTTCTTAAAAACTCAACGAAGGCTGTCTACTGCCAAATCGTCCGCAGATGTGTTTCGAACGCGGTATGCAGGAGGACGAACTCCGTACGTAACAATTTCGCCACGGTGCCGACATTACCACATGACTCGCTAATATTAATGATTGATATGGCAGATGTGATTAATTACCAATTGGGGACATACTGTACAACCAATAGGGGACATACTGTACTGTCGCGGAAAAACTTGATAGTTTCGATCGATGACAAACAAGACCCGACATTTGTCTACAAAAACAGGCAATCCTTCGATGAGCAGGGGACTGAGGGACAAAATACGTCGCGAAAACTGTCTGCACACGGTCGGCATTTCTGTATGATGTGGTTGTTCGAGAAACGTACAATGGCGCCATCCGTCTACAAGGCGATAGACAGCCTTTGAAGTTGTAGACGGAATGTCTGGACAGACGTCGGAGAGGTCTTGTGATGTAGAGGACATGATTCCCCAGATCCCAGATTAGCGGGACTCTCGGAAGTGCCGGGACAAGTCCCAGATGAAAGCAAACTAGACGGCGGATTGATTCCAGTCAGTCTAAAACAGGGAGAAAGCCAGACTCTGGACTGATTAGCGTCTAGACTTTTTGGTGACGTCACGCAAGCCCCGATATAAAACCAGTTGCGGTAAACAAGTTGGAGTGAGTCGACCAAAAATTCTGAAGTGTTAAAGATCGGCGCAGTATTCCGAGTTGTGTTAATTGAAAGAGACTATAGTGTCAAAGGTTGATATTTATCGGCGGACATAGATCCAGTCTGTGATTGCATAGTCTCAATCATCAACCGGAATAGGCATATGGTAGTCTATTAATCATATCTAACTTAGAGTATGATTAGGAATAGAGTACAGTACTGTGCGGTGATAGAATGTTCTATAAGTGCGGTGCTAGAAAGTATTATAGGAGCGTCGGCACTAGTAACCTATTGTGTAGCTTTAACTAGCTTGTGTAATATATCATTTAACTCAGGCAGTTAAGGACAATGTAGTGGGATAATAATTAGAGAGATTGAGGATGGTTGGGAGGGATGAAGGGAATGTGAAATGGTAGGATCTTCCAGTAGGGCATCTGCTGGGTTTCTACCCGTTTCCTTTAATCTTTCCTTGTGTTTCCATGTCTCAGACCAATGTGATGAGCTATTTGGCCGTATGACAGAGTTCGGTTCTCTGTTATAGATCTGAGTGCTGCTATCGGCCTACACTCACCTAATTAAGGTCAGAATTGAGTTGCTCTCACCAGGGGATTCTCTATTCTACAGGTTCCACTTACAGGTCTACTTGTTGATGGTGATACGATATACTACCAAGAAGTTAGTATCAAAGTTGAAGAAAAGATGGCTCACGGATGGAAGACAGACGTTACTGAGAGGCTTGTACACTGGGCTCATGGCCTAGTTGGTCTGCAGAAACCTGACTTCTGCTGAGCAGGACTTGATGAACATATGTGTGATTTTTTCCTTGAGTGATATGCTACATCACCGTAGATTCAGAACACTATACGTAACACATATACCAATATATAACTACCTGGAACAGTAATAGGTTGTTTTTATATATGGAAAAAATTGTATAACCAGTGACTTATGAACAGTTATATGTTCCCACGTGACATTTAAGTCATTGGAAAAATTCTCTGATCAATAAACATTATTGAACAGTGTAAATTCACGGTGTTTGCTAGAGTGAAGACCAATATCGAACAGTGTCTATCATTGATGACCAGCGTCTTGATTGTTCAAGAGAGATCGGAGAAAGTTGTCACGTGGCCGGAGAAACATCTTCTTGGTGAGGTTTTCTGTCCGGAATACATGGTGCTGTTGTGTGCTCAGCACAGTGATGTAACTAACTTTGCTCCTGATTCACTGGTCTGATTCTACATACACCTTAGAATATTCGACACACATTCTACACATTACACACACACACATTTCTCACACACATACTCTTTGCTTTAATAAATCATTTGTTGTATTTATTTGTTAAAGCTAGAGTTGTTGAGTATGTTGTGTTGGGGAAGAATGAGAGGGGGCATGATCCAGGGGTGAGTGAGAGTAAGAAAGAGGTGTCTACAGACTGAAGGAGTTTTGTGGACGGATTCTGGTGGTTTCTCTAGGACAATAATATTGGGTTAAAAAATTGTGGATGTTGATTCCATGAAGAAATTCACAGACAAGTCAGAATATTATGTAGGAAGGCAAAAGAATCATGGCTTGAGGAAAAGTGCTTAGAAATTGAAAAACAACACAACAGTCAAAATACCAAATTAGTGCACAAAAGAATTCAGGAACTTACTAATAAAAGAACAAGTACATCCACAGGCTGTCTAAAAACTAAAGATGGCAAAGTCATAATAGAAAAAGATCAGATTCTACATGTATGGACAGATTATGTGAAGGACCTGTATAATGATAACAGAGAGGAACAGTATGCTATTAGATTTAACAATGAAGGACCAGCAATTTTAAAGATGGAGGTTCAAAATGTTCTTAAGCATATGAAAGCTGGCAAGGCCCCCGGTGCAGATAACATCACAACAGAAATGATTAAAGCTCTAGAAGAATTTGGACTAGAGCAAGTCACTAGACTGCTGAACACATTATATGATACTGGAGATATACCTTCTGAATTATGTAATTCTGTATTTATTGCAATCCCAAAGAAATCAGGAGCCTTAGAATGTGATCAACATAGAACAATTAGTATAATGAGTCACATCACAAAGATTTTGTTACGAATTATCATGCAAAGAGTGAGGAAGAAAATACAACCTGAAATAGGGGAAGAACAATGTGGGTTTGTAGAAGGAAAGGGTACAGTAAATGCTGTGTATATGCTGCGAACAGTTATTGAACGTGCTTTAGAAGTAAACAAGGATATACATCTTTGCTTTATTGACTACACAAAGGCTTTTGATAGAGTTAGACATGTCAACATTGTGGATATGCTTGCAGATCTACAAATTGATGGGAAAGACATTAGACTTATAAAAAACATATATTGGAAACAACAAGCTGCCATAAGGATTGATAATGAAGTAGGACAATACCAACCTATTAAGAGAGGTGTTAGGCAGGGATGTGTAATGTCTCCAGATCTTTTTTCCCTATACAGTGAAAATATTTTCAGAAATGTAGAAGACCTAAATGGAATCAGCATTGGAGGACGAAACATAAATAACATTAGATATGCAGATGATACAGTATTGATTGCAGACAATGCACAGGATCTGCAACAATTAGTAGACGCTGTGGTTGTACACAGTGAGCAGCTGGGGTTGGAATTAAATTGTAGGAAGACACAGGTTATGGTCGTCACTAGGAAGAACGAAGTACCACAATGTAATATACAAGTAAATGGGAATATTCTTCAACAAGTGAATCGGTTCAATTATCTCGGAACAGTCATAACATCTGATGGCAGATGCCTTGAAGAGATTAGAACAAGAATCGCCATTGCGAAAGTAGCCTTTAGCAAGATGAAAAACATTCTGACCAATAAAATGATGTCAATTGAAACGAGAAAAAGAGTGTTGAGGGGATACATAGAGCCTGTTCTTTTGTATGGATGTGAAACTTGGACAATGTGCAGTCAAGCTGAAAA